>JAADXH010000096.1:0-42611 GCA_023337595.1 Globisporangium camurandrum
AATACAATCATTTTTATCCATCATACTTTATCTTGTTTTTGTATAGGTACACGTGTGCGAAACACTTAACGATGTGCCGAGAGCAGCAATTTGTATGGCAGACCCCTAAAAGAAGGCTTTTTAGCGCAGTTTTGCGCATTGGGGACATTCGGCTATGTAATAGGAAACACATATCCAAATAGCACGCGTTAATTCCAAAAACTGACGGAGATATGAGCAAAAAGGTAGTGTGCGAAAAGACTTGGCGTGGAGTGTATCTTCAAATAAGCATTTCAAGCTTTTGCGTTGCTTATAGCTCGGAAAAACTACTTGATAACTTAAACTGCTGCCTCGTTCTCACTTGCATGAGCTCTTTCAACAGCAGTATGTTTTGCAGTGAGAGTAAGATACTAATACACATTTTTCATGAAACGTATGCATTCCTAGCGCGGGTGGCCGTTCAAAAAGATAGGGTTGATTTGTTTAACTCGAAATAAACAACATGGCTTACGGTGCGATACCATTTTTCACGCTGCGTTTCAGACAATGAATAACTTGGACCAGCAATCAACAACGACTCATATATATGGAAATACCTTTTGAAATCGTGCAATTTTTTGTCTAAATAACCCGAGTGTATGTTATATCTATACTATACAATACTGCCAGCACAATACTGTGCAAGTCAACCATACTGGCGGTATTTCACTTAACATGAGTACAAGTTCCGTCAGAACTCGCTAATATACTGTATAGCTCAGCTGAATACTCTAATTACAAGAAATAAATGCCTGCATGCACAAACTAAAGCAGCATACATTCATAAACAGTAATACAAATGCTCGATATCCCGTCACATGCCAAACATATGAGACGAAACAATGCTTGAATTGGGCGATGCGTTTGTGATCGTACTTGCATATAAACGACAGGCTTCTTCACTCTGCTCGCCCGCGTGTTCGCTCACATACGAGTTTGTGAGCAGCTACATAGCGACAGGGCGTTAACGTATTCACTCTATCAAGTCGAGCCATAGTTTTGCTATGCACCGCGTTTAATTTACGTTCATTTCCAAGTACCCACGTACTTGAAGTGGTGCTATTGTGTTCGACTAAATTTTGTGAGCTTACCATCCTATAAAATTGCTTCATGCAACCTACCAGTGCTATAGACAGTGTGAAAGTATGCTCATAAAGAGTGGCAATTGCCAATTGTATGCGTTTTGTGCAGTTCGATCAGTTCATACTGATGGGCTTTGCTGACAAAACCCTGTGTTGTGCTTTGTGAGATTGTGTATACGTTTTTGATATAAGAGACGATTGCCGAAACTGGATTTCAATGGAGGCACCCTCTGCAGACTTAGATGTGCTTCTGGTCTTCTTCATAGTTGTGTATTTGTTACTTTTTCTCTGAGCTGATTTGCAGTGCTGCACATTGTAAGTAATGCAACGCTAGTGTTATGGGCAGTATACGAACTGTTCAAGCTTGGTCGTTTGCTATATTGTACTTGTTGTAACGTGTGTCAATATTACTTACATGTAGTTATCCGAAGCAAGTGTCTAATTAAATGTTGCAAGTGCTAACTGTTAGTGTTTTGGGCAGTCTGATCAGTTCATACTGATGGGCTTTGCTGATAAAATCGTGTTGTGCTTTATGAGATCCTATTTATACATATTTTTATATTTCAAACGATTACCGAAACTGAGCTTTAATCGAGATAGTTAACGCAAACTTACGTGCGATCCTGTCACCTACATAGTTATGTATTTGTCACATTTTGTCTGAGGTGGTCTGCAGTGCTACACATTCTAAGCATTGAAAAGATCTAGTGCGTTACTGTACAAGCCGTGACATGCCGTCCTCTAAATGTACTTGTTTGTTATTGTAATGTTTTTCCATCTTATTTCCATGTCGTTATACGAAGCGAATGTCTAATTCGGGATATATTAGAGACGCAATTTTTGTAAGAATTGTGACAGATTTGAGACAGATTTTCCCCTTAACAAAATGTACAAAATGTGCATGATAACTACATTCACATGCGAAGTTGTGCATGCGATTGTACGTGACCGAGTGACAAAATATAATATTCAAGCTGCAAATTGAAAAGTCAATACTTTTGGAGTTTTGCAGCCTCCATTCCATTCAACGGCATCAACACACATTTTGCGACGAGCATCATCAAGCGCCTGCGCTACTCCAATTCGTAGCTTCCTGCGTGTGACAACGACCGCGAGAGCCAACGCGCGTACACAGGTCGTCACCTCCACTTCAACTGCATCTCGAGCAGCAGCAAAACACTCAATCGCAAACACTCCACTGCTCCCGCACGCGCACATCGACATCCAATCAGCACCAAGTGCTCAAAAACCGCCTGTCCTCTCGACTCACACAGCTCGTTCGCAGTCGCCCATTTCGCTGCGCTCGAACAGCTTACTATCATATACAGTAGCAGCCGCAACGATGCTCAAACCACTCGTGATGAAGAAAGGGATCGTGCTGCCGCCGCCGCAGTCGTACTTTGAAGAGTGGCAAGCGCACGTGCAGCTCCGCACGAGCGAGACGCTCCAGAGCGTGTTGCAGCAACACGGCGCCGCGCTGCGGATCCAACTGCGGTACAAAACGTACCAGACCAAAGTCCGCGCATTGCTCAAGAAGACCGAGAAAGTGCCGCGCGATGCGCAAGCACCAGCGCGATCGTCGGACACCGCGACGGCCACGAGCTCCACGAAAGCGGCCGTGCGGGAACGCAGCGTCGCGGGCTCGAGCATGGCGCTCGCTGCGGTCGCGTACAACGTCCGCAGTAGCAACACCGACAGTACGAGCAGCAACGCGTCTCCTGGCGCTGCGAACAGCAGCAATTGTAGTAACCAGGATGCAACAATCGCTACTACCAACAGCCAGACGCTCGTGTTCAAAGCTGCAAATGGCGCGCGCCAGAGTTACACGAGCGAATTGCGTGCCAGTCGGAAGGACGTGAGTGATGCCAGCAGCAGCAAGTGGGTCGCACAGTCCGAGTGGCGGCTCGCAGCGCCACAGGCGGCGCCATCTGCAACTGCACCAGTCGAGATGCTGGACGTTGGTGACAGTAACGTCTCAGCAGCACCAGCAGCACCAGCAGCACCAGCAGCACTGATCGACACAAGCAGCAGCAGCAGCGCCAACGTGGCTGTGGATGCAGAAGCATCCGACACGACGTCTGTCAACCAGGTCAAACCACAAACAGCACCAACAACGCGCACAGACGGTCTCGTCGACATTATGCACCACTCGTGGCTACTGGCGTCGATGGAGGAGCGATGTGCAGCAGCTGCTGCGAGCGTCGGTGCATCATCTTCCATTTCCAACCATTCGCTCCGCGTCGCGGACTTTCGCCATACGCTACTGGACCTCGTGTTCATTGCGCGCTCGGGCGTCGGGCATACGCTCCACGGTCGCCCCCCTGCAAGCGTCGCGACGCACCACGCACGTCTCCTCGAACGTGTGCAGCACGCACTTGCGTCTACCGACAGTGACATCACGGCTCTCACAGCAGACGATACGCGACGCGTTGCGCGCATCTTCCAATCGCTCCAATCCGACATGCTGTTGCCGGCAGTGCGGCTCCTCGGGTGGCTCCTGACAAAGACGTGGCGCCTGCTGTTTGACAGCGTCCACGTCGACGCCGCGTCGCTGTATCGCGTGCTCGAGACAATTGTACAACTGCAATCGACAGAGGACGTCAGCGTCGTGTTTGCACCGACGCACAAGACGCATCTCGATTACTTATTGATTAGCTACGTGTGCTTTGCGTACGGCGTCCCACTGCCGCGCATCGCTGCGGGGAACAACTTGGACCTGCCGCTGATCGGTCGTTTTTTACGTGCAAACGGCAGTTTCTTCATCCGGCGGTCGTTTCGAAATGACGCGCTGTACAAGCGCGTGCTCGAAAGTTACGTCCATGAGCTGCTGGCCGATGGGAACCCGGTCGAAGTGTTTGTCGAAGGCGGACGATCGCGTCATGGCCGCGTCGGGAAACCGAAGCTTGGGTTTCTATCGATGTTCCATACGTTTACGCACGCGGCAAAAGAGCCGGACGCCAAACCACGTACGGTATTGCTTGTGCCGATTGCATTGGATTACGATCGCGTCTACGAAGTCAACGAGTACGCGAATCAATTGCTGGGGAAACCGAAAGAGCCGGAGAGCATCCGTGGCTTTATGCAATCGCTCGTCGACATTGCGTTTCTCAAGTGTGGCCACGCGTACGTTCGGTTCGGTGCGCCTTTGCGCCTCACAACAACCGCGCCGCTCGATGCAACGGCCGACGAGCTGGCCGTGCGGATGCAAACTGCAGGGACGATCACGAGCACGAGCATCGTCGCAGCGTTGTTGATGTGGAAACGTACGCGCCAGACGCACGCGATGCTCGCAACGCGCGTCCAGTGGCTCGTGAACGAATTGGAACAGCGGGACGCAAACGTCGCACACGTCGCTGATGCGCAGATCGCAGCGCATGCGCTCGCAGTGCTCAAGGTTGATGTACAAAGTGGCGTGTTGATGCCAGCGCTCGAGTTCCCGACGCGTGCGTTGGAACTTGCGTTCTATCGGAATCATTTGCTGCATGTGTTTCTACCCGAACTCGCAGTCGCTGGTGCGATCGACGCGTTGCTGCGGTTAGAGAGCGCGACAGTGTCGTATCTGCCGCTTGCAGCAGTTGAAGAGACTGCGTTGATGATGTGGAACTTTCTCCAGCACATTTGTCGCCACGCGCCGATGGATATTGCTGCGTACATCCCAGCGTTTGTCAGGACGCACGCAGCGACGGCGTGTACACTGCAGCAGCGCACTGGCTCTACGAAGGAGGAGGATGAGGATACAGTGCTTGCAGTCGACGTTGCGCGCTGGCGGTCGCACAAGCTCGCGGGCTTTGCGCTGTCGCTCCTTTGGCCGTTCGTTGACTCGCTCTGGCTCTGCGCACACGGCCTCTGGAGTCTTCTGGACGACGACGACGTGGACGACCAAGAACACACGGAACGCGCAGTCGTCCGGCGCGTCCAAGTGCTCGCGCGCGAGTTGTTTATGGAAGGATCGCTCGTCCACGCCGAGGCGTTCTGTAGCGAGAGCATCAAGCAGTCGCTCGACTTTCTGGTCGAGCGCGGTCTCATTCAATACGCACCATCGACGCGCGACCCGCGCTCGCGTGCGATTGTGTTTTGTCGTAGCAGCAGTGTGAGTGGCGACATGGACAGTCGCTGTGCGTTTGTCCAAGCGCTCGTTGACGAAGTCCATGGCTGGCGCAAACCGACGGCACGCGCGCGACTGTGGACGCTCCACGCGACGCCATCACCGACGTTGACGCGCGAAGATGCACTCGTGCTCATGGCACGTGCGAGTCGCAATAGCAAAGGTGGCGTGTACGACAAGTGGATGACGCCGCCGCCAGTGTAATGGGAGGTATAATGTAACGGCAGCAGTGCGTGTTGCCTGATTCGATGGTGGATCTGTAGAGCATGTCTATAATTTTGAGCGAAAAGGCAATCAATGGAGTAACACAACTGTTGTGGACTTGCATGCATGCGTTGCTCTCGCTGCTACTGCTTGAAACTAAGCTCACCAATAGCTTGACACATTTCTAACCGACCGAGATGGTCAACACTGCAAGTACATCTATTTAGCGTGGCACACACTAATACCCGCCATATATCGACTATGAGCTTACAGAAATATAAGGAATGCTTATAGACGTAGACTTTTACGAAAAATGGACTAGAGCAAGATCACACAGTGTGCATGCTTCGGTCGTCGACAAATCGTAGTCCGACTTGCTCGCCACTCTTCGATCGCACTAGACGTCAGCAGCAGCAGACACGACACTGAAATTGGTAGCTCAAGCAACAACGACGTGAGCAGCAACAGCGTTCGACACGTTCTCCCTCGGCGCATTTGCATTCTTAGCGTGGCGTGCGGAGCAATAAACATGGTGCGTACGAGGCGTGCATTGTCATCTTGCCATACATCGGATGCGCTGCTTACAGCGCAAACGCACACCCTCACATATCGCCACAGACTGACGCGATCGTGTGGAAACACGCGACTGAGATCGAGCTGGCGCAACTCGCGACGCGACACTCGCTCGACGAATGCAAGTGGTGCGTGACGAGCAACAGCGTCGTGCCTGCGAATGACTTGCGGACACAGCTGACTTGCTGTTTGTCTGTCGATACATCCAGCGACCTTGCTGCAATCTTGCGTCTCGACTTGACGGACGAGAAGAACGTGATGCTGCTCGACCTGCACGTACACAACTACTCATATCCTCCATTCGTTCATATTGTCCAGCTGACTGCCGAGTTAATTGTCTAGCTGCATGCAAACGAGAGCACCGTTTTTCTTGACTCGCTAAATGCATATATATTGAACTGCACGTTCTGCCGCGAGCAGCGCTTCAGTCTCCAGCAGACGTCCGTGCTGCTTGGCATGTGCCAGACACTCATGGAACACGACCTCGTACCAACGAGTACGACAAACGTCATGACGAGCTATGCGCTCTTGGAGTCGCTGCTACTCACGCACAGTGTCAATCGATCACCGACAAGGTAAAATAGTGTATGCATATCGACAGGGAATCGAGGTAACTGTATCATGCATGCAGATGGATTGTGGGTAGTTATGCATGCCACCAGTCACTACAGCTCGCTAATATTTGCTCCATAATCGACAGCGTCCGTGTGTTTGAACCGCACGACGTTGCTGTGATCGTCGACTTTGTCACGCACACGTACTTGCGCCACCTGCAGCTCTACAAACGCATCTTCACGCCATTTACGCACACGCTGATCGTACAGACAGTGCCGAACGACGTCCTCACGCCATCATCGCTTCGATCCACACAACCACTCGCTTGCGCTGTGCTGCACACCGCCGCCACGTCTGTCGATTCTAGTAAGAATCCAACAGCGACGACGGACTCGGAGACGCCACACTAGTCAAACAGCGCGCGGTGCTTCGTGTGCGCGATCTCGACAAACTGATCGTACGTCTCGAGGTCAAAGTCTTCCCCAAAGAGCGTCGCTTTGAACTCCTGGATCGTCTCGCTGTCGACGACGCGACCGATCACTTCGACGACTTTGCTACAAGTGACGCAGGACGCACACAATTGCACATGCGCATGAGAGGTTGTACGAAGAATGGAACGAATGACAGCTTTGTCATTCAAAAGCATTCGGCATAGCACTTGTGTGCTTGCGTACCTGCTGTAGTCACTACCTGGTGCAGGGTTGATGTTCACGCTGCCGCCATCCTGTGTGTCATAATCAGATGTCAGCAAAAACATACACGTCGGTAGACCGCGTCAGCTGCGATGCACACTCGCGCTGCGCTGGCAACATGCACGTGCAATTTCACCACACGCACGCACGTACCGATGTGCGTAGCACGACCGCGGTTGGCATGTGGCTCTCGACGGCGCCAACGAGCGCAACCGTACGACCAATGTACTCGCCAAGCATCCGCTTGTTCACGCGCGGCGCAGTGCCGCCCTCGACGTAGCTCATTGGGATACTTGATCGTCGTGAGTGCGGAATTCAATTGCTGGTGCAATTTGTATCGCGATGCGTTGGCGCAAGTGCAATTTCTCCAATTTGAATATAATATATAGGTACGGTACATTGGCTCATAAAATCCAATTTCAAGCGCAAAGTTTGACGACAAATAGGATGACCTCGCCCAAGACGGCGCGGATGCAGCACATCTGCGTGGACTGCGGCGTCACGGATGCAGCGACTGCCATGGCAGCTGGTGCAGCAGCTGATGCAGCAACTTCAACGACAGACACCGCCGCTGATACCGCTGCTGCTGCTGCTGTCTTGGACCCGCTCGAGGCGTGCAGCAAGTGCAGCAAACCACTACAGCCCCCAACGGTGTTTGACTGCGCGCGGCTCGGTCTGCTCGACGACCTCCAGCAGCTCATCAAGCAGGTGTGTCTTCTGTTTGTCTCTGTCGGTTTGCGCGTCCCTCTCACTTACACGATCTGACGTACCTCGCGGTTTACCTAAACAGACGCCAGATTTTGACGTGAACGCGCTCGAGCCGACGTCGAACGCGACGCTGCTCCACCACGCAGCCGTAAATAACAAGATGCGCGTCCTTGAGTGCGTTGTATGCTAGCTGCTGTAGACTGCTGGCAGTTGTCGAGACTGGAGGATTATTATGTCCTGACGTGTTACCTGTCTATATGCATACGACCTCACAGGTTCCTCGTGTGCATTCCACACATTCACATTGACGCACTCGGTGGCGACTTGCAGACGACGCCGCTGTTCTGGGCAGCGTTCCACAATCACATCTACGCAGTCGCGTTACTCAAACGTCATGGCGCTGACGCTGGCTTCATGGACGCTGCAGGCTTCAACGCGTTCCTATTAGCGATCCAAGTACGTTTCATTCCTACCGACAGGTATATGCACGCCACTCACTCTCTACATGCATATATCCTCCCCTCTAGCGCTGCTTCCCAATCACAGCAGCGTACTTAGTAGCTACTGGCACCGACATTGACATCCGCATGAACGGTGCGTTTGTATCGGAACTGGCTCTTTACTGACATGAATATAGACTAATGATTGCGCGCTTTCAGATCCACTCAAGCGCACGGCGTTGATGCTACTGGCGACGCGCGAGCGCTTTCATCTCGATTCGTTTCGGATGGTTCTAGGGCTCGAAGCGACTGTCAATCTCCAAGATACAGACGGCAACACGGGTGCGTACTTCGTGGATAACTTCATGGAGTACAAAACGTACTGACTGACACATACCCGCAAAATAGCACTGCACCATGCAGCAAAGAGCGACGTTGGCCTCGCAGTGCGTATGCTGCTTGATGCAGGTGCCGATCCGACAATTTTGAATGCAGCAGGCGAGACGCCTTTGGCGCTTGCGTTGGCGTTTGCCCACCCAAAGTCTGCAACGCGTCATTTGTTGTTAGAGGATGCACAATTGCAGCATTTGGCGCATTGGACGCATGTTCCGAAACGCACGTTGGAAGCGAACGTGTACAAACTCGCGTTTCTTGTGCCGTGGGTTTATTTGGTTACCGCTGCGTGGATCATTGCGAATGCCAACACTCTTGTAGCGTTTGCGTGGCAGCAGACGCTGTTGCTAGCACTCACAATAGCATTCGTCCGGCTCTTGCAGCGCGGTTCGTACGGCAACGTCCAGAAAGCTGCTGCGCTCTTGTTTGGGATCAATCTGAGCTCGATCGTGTCGATCGCTTGCAGCTACGCAGTGCGCTATTCTCTTATCCATTTCTACAGTGCAGCAGTCGCAACAAGCGTCGCATTGACGCTCGTCTGTCTGTATGACACGGTCACAAGGGACGCTGGCGTCGTCCGGATGACGACGTTGGCTACGAAACTTGCAAGCATCCGTCGCCTTGTCGAATTGAAAGCGAGACAACCGACAAAGCTGTGTCTCACGTGCTTGCACGCACGACCATTGCGGAGCAAACACTGTCCAGAAGTCCGTGGTTGTATCGCCAAGTTTGATCACTACTGTCCGTTTACGCTGAATGCGATTGGCGCGTGCAACTACAAGTCGTTCGTCGGGTTTGTTGCAAGTGCAGAAGCTGGGATTGTGTTGGTGCTGCTTGCGCACTGGCAGTCGCTCTGTTTGACGCCAGCAATCGACTGGACGCATGGCGTGATTGCGTGGGTCGTGAGTGTTGGTCGCCATGAGCCACTGCTGGCAGGTATTGCGGTTGTTGGCGTGATCGAAGCGCTGTGGATTGGGTATTTGTTGGCGTTCCACTTGTATTTGATCGCCACTGCACAGACGACGTACGAGTTTATCAAGAGAGAGAGAGGGAGTGCGAATGCGTTTGCGTATGCGAGTAGTTGGGAGAACTGCGTTGCGTTTGCTCGTAGGGAGGCAATCGACTGGCGCAGTGTGTTGAGTATCGAGGACGTGGACGCCGCACAGCGCAACGAAGAGAGAGCGACGAAGCGCAAAGCGCAGTAGACGATAGTATATAGAGAGAGAGAGAACAGGCAAACGAATCTATTGTGTGCGTTCGAGACAGCGCAGACGCGCAGAGCGAGAGCGACTGTTGCGTGCGATCTCGTCGGCTGTCGGTTTCGTCGCTTTGCGCTTCATGAGACGAAAGCGCTTGTGCTGCAGTGCGTCCTTGTCGACGTTGTCGTCTTCTTCATAGTCTTCCTCATTGTCGTCATCGTCATCGTCGTCATTGCGACCGTGTGCGTCCTGTGGCAGCAAGTGAGAGAGCAAGTGGGATGAACATTGTGTGTGAGTGTCTGCAATCCACAACGAGCGCAAGAGAGAGAGAGAGAGAGAGAAAAAAAAATCGTACGAGTGTGCGAAAGAGTGACTTGATCGGTCGATCTTCCAGCGAATGGAACGCAATCGTGACTGGTGAACGAGAGAGACGGATGATAATTGTCAGTCACAGACGTCCAATAGAATCGCAGTAGCAGTCGACATGTCGCACCGAGTCGTCCGCCTGGCGCCAATTGGTCGACGAGTGCATGGACACCGTCCTATCGATCAATACCCATAAGTGTGAGTCGTCTGGCGTTCGATCAAGCCGTTGTATGGTGTATCCCCCACAAACAATCACAACCGCGCAGACGCACCTCCACATGCTGGAGCTCTTCGTTCACGTAGATCCGCAGTGCTTGGAAACATCGCGTGGCTGGGTGCGACGTCGTCGCTTTTGTTTTCGTCTTGGCTTTCGGTTGCGTCGCTTTCGAAGCTTTCGCATCGCGCTGCCAGCGATGCGCTATGCGTTCGATGCACACCTTTAGATCCTGCGTCGTGCGAAACACAAACTGGCTCTCGTCACGGTCCCGGACGATCGCTTTTGCAAACTCTTTTGCGAGTTTCTCTTCCCCAAAGTCCCGAAAGATCTTCGTGAGCTGCACTTCCGAGTGCGTATTGAGCACATCGGCAGCTGTTTGCCCGCTGCTGTGCTGGTCGAAGCGCATGTCAAGCGGTCCGTCGTGCATCCAACTGAAGCCACGATGCGGCTGATCAAAGTGGAAGCTATTAGCGCCGAGATCGACGAGCACACCGTCGACGCCATTGTCACTAATGCTATCGTCATCCTGCCGAGGCTGATGCGGAAAGCCAGCAGCTGCGAGGTGAGCGCGGATGTCGACGTACGAGCCCTGCTGGAACACGACGCGGTCGCCAAACGCACGCAGGTTCGCGCGCGCAATTGCGAGGACCTATAAGTAGATAGACAGATAGTCAGGAGCATCGCGTTGTGGTGTGATTCAATGAGAAAGCGCTGCACACATCAGTGCTCAGCAGACAACGATCCGTGGACACGCACCTCGGCGTCGCGGTCGATACAGAGCAGTCGTGCGTTCGGACAGTGCTCGAGCAGTGCGCGCGAGTGGCCACCAAAACCCGTCGTGCCGTCGACAAAGTAGCGCGTGCGGTCCGTGGCGTTTGCGCCAGCCCAGGCTGCGATCGTCTCGTGCAGCAAAACGGGGATGTGCACTGGCGTCGCTGATGCGTCGTCATCATTACTGCGTGCTTCTGTCGCGAAAGCGTGTGCTAGCTTCACATGTGCGCTACTGCTGCTATTATCGAGCACAGCTGTAGTCGTGCGAGCTGTAACGCGTGCACAAGGCCGCTGCAGCAGCAGGCGCGAGAGCATCATCGTACGCGCAGTTCGACGTCGCTTCAAATATTTGATTGGCTCGATGGTTGTCAACTGCTATATACATATATATATACATATATATATATATTTATATATTTATCTCGGAAATGAGACTGCGATATACAAAATAAATTATCAGCATCAATTTGATAGGTGAGGCTGCTTGGTGTGGGGTCATCATTTCGCAATCTCGAGTGACGCAGAAGCGACCACAAGCGTGACGACGAACCTTTCCCCCTCGTCGTTCACTTCGCACCAAGCACCAAAGACCTCTAGACGACAGCAACGATGCGTCGCGCTGCTGCCTCGACTGCCGCGCCGATGCGCACACTACTCTGGCGCCACCGCGCTGCGCTGCTGAGCGGCTCGCACTCGGCGCTGCTCGCACGTTCGGCGACGCTGCTGCGCGCACCACCACTCGCAGCGCGCGGCTTTGCGTCGCTGCCGGATGGCGTCGAGGAGCTCACGATGCCGGCGCTGTCGCCGACGATGACCGTCGGGACGATCTCGAGCTGGCTCAAGAAAGAGGGCGAAGAGCTCCAGGCAGGCGACGTGCTGTGTCAGATCGAGACCGACAAGGCCGTTGTCGACTACGAGATGCAGGACGAAGCCGTGCTCGCGCTCATTGTGCACCCCGACGGCACGGCCGACATCCCAGTGGGCAGCGTCCTTGCGTACACTGTCTTGGACGTCGACACGTACAAAAGCCTCGCAGACAGCGGCGAACTCCAGAAGCTCAAGGACGCACCAACCACCGCAAGCGACTCTACGTCGTCCGACGCAACGGATGCGAAAGTCAAGGATGCGAAAGCCAATAACTCGAAAGCCAACGACTCGAAAGCCAACGACTCGAAAGTCAACGACGCTGAGCGTTCGAGCGACAGCCACGGCCGCGAACCACTAATCAAGTTTCTCGGCAAGCGGTCGCTGCTCCAGGACGACGCGTCATCGTCGTCCACACACTCGAAACAGGAAGACGCTGCTGCTGCACAGTCTGCAACGTCTGCTTCAGAGTCAACGGCTTCTACAAAAGCGAGCAGCAGCAGCACAGATGACGCTGCTCCATCACCGACCGACAACAGCGACGCAAACGACGCAGAAGGCGACGCGTTTACGGACATTGCGCTGTCGAACATGCGCAAGATCATCGCAAAGCGCTTGGCCGCGTCGAAACACGACGTCCCGCATTCGTACGCGAGCATCGACTGTGAGATCGACCGCGTGATGGCGCTGCGGCAGGAATTGAAAGCCCAGCACAGCGTCCGCGTGTCGCTGAACGATTTTCTGATCAAAGCCGTTGCGCTCGCATTGCGCGACGTCCCAGAAGCGAACTGCCACTTTGACGTGACGCAGAATGCTGTCCAGCGCAACGACGGCGTCGACATTGCAGTCGCAGTTGCGACCGCAGCAGGATTGATCACACCGATCGTCCCGCGCGTCGATGCCATGGGGTTGAGTGGTGTCAACGCCAAGTTTATGGAGCTCGTCGGTCGTGCGCGCGACAATCGCCTCAAGCCAGAAGAGTTCCAGGGCGGCTCGTTCACGATCTCGAACCTCGGTGGCTTTGGCGTCGATAACTTCACGGCTGTGATCAACCAACCGTCTGCTTGTATCATGGCGATCGGCCGCGGTCGGAAAGAAGTGTTGCCGCCACTGACGTTGGACGACGGGGATGAAAATGCGTTGCCGCGGATTGCAACGCTGTTGAATGTGACGCTGTCGGCCGATTGCCGGGTCGTCGATGATGTGATCGCCGGACAGTTCCTCCAAGTGTTTAAGCGGTACATGGAGCACCCGGAGCTGATGCTGTTGTAAGCGCAAGCAGAATGAGTTGGATACGAGCGACTGTTTGTAGGTTGCAAACTCCCCTATGCGCGCGTGATCTGTAGGCTCAAGTCTCGACTTTCTCGACAGACGAGACGTTTGCGAATACACATGATTGGCTTTTTGTTACGGGTGAAAACTTGCTATGGCGATTTAGAATTATGACTGTTCTATATAATCAATAATAACAAGATTTGTCGTCAAAGCTCAAAATAGATCGAGCGCACGAAACGACGCGAAGAGCCAGCCACGGCCTTTTTATAACCGTATAGGAAATTCTATCACTTGTATCCACCAACATAGTGCATTCGAGCTTTTTGCGTCGACAGCACACAGACCGACATCTAGCGATCTAGACGACACACCATGAGCTCGATCCAGCGCAACGAGAACCCCGAGGACGTCTTCGAAGTGCTCGAGCGCCTCGGTGAAGGGTACGTCGCTGAGTCTGCTATTACCTCCAGCAACACTCGACTATTCGAACGACCTCTGCCTTACGCAAATGTGCACGTTGTTGCAAGTACAGGTCGTACGGTAAGGTCTACAAAGCCGTTGGGAAGGACAGCGCTGATGTCGTCGCACTCAAGATCGTGCCGATCGAGAATGACGAGAAGGACTTTTTCGAGTTGACCAAGGAGATCAAGATCTTGGAAAAGTGCACGAGTCCGTTCGTCGTGCAGTACTACAGTAGCTTTTTGTACGACGGACAGATCTGGATCTCGATGGAGTACTGCGCTGCGGGGTCGATCTCAGATCTCATGGCGCTGCACCGACGTTGCCTCACGGAGCGCGAGATCGCTGCGATCTGTGCGAACGTTGCGATGGGGCTGTCGTACCTCCACGCGAACCGCAACATCCACCGCGACATCAAAGCAGGCAACATCTTGCTCGCGAGCGACGGTCGCGCGAAGCTCGCTGACTTTGGCGTCTCGGCGCAGCTCACAAACACGATCAACAAGCGGAAGACTGTGATCGGGACGCCGTTCTGGATGGCACCAGAGGTCATCCAAGAGTCGCAGTACGACGGCAAAGCCGACATCTGGTCACTTGGGATCACAGCGATTGAGATGGCCGAGGGCGAGCCACCGCTTGCACAGATGCACCCGATGCGCGCGATCTTCATGATCCCGAACCGCGCACCGCCGACACTGCAGACGCCGAGTGCGTTCTCGCCGCTCTTCAATGACTTTATCGCAACGTGTCTGCAAAAAGACCCCGCACTACGGCCAACACCCGACGCGCTCTTGACCCACGCGTTCATCAAACGGGACGTCGATAAGCTTGAGAGCTCAAGCGCTGGTCTTGCGATCCTCCAGGAGCTCGTGGACCAGAGCCTCGAGCTCGTTGCAGAAGTGCGCGAAAACAGCCTCTACGACGAGTCCGAGTACCGCAGCAACGCTGCAGCAGGCCGCTTTGACGGCTCGCTCTCGATCGCAGACGTCAGTACGATGCTCAAGAGCGGCGGTAGCATGGTGCGCCATCGTGCGTCTGCAGGAAGCAGCTCGCGGACAGCGCGCGGTCCTGGCGCGTTCGGTGGTGGCGGCGGCGGCGCAGACGCGTTCTGTGGCACGATGGTGTTTTGCGGCGAGCAACAAGCGAGCGGCAGTCGCGACGACAACGGCGATGGAGATGAGGAAGATGACAGCAGCGCTGACTTTCGCGGGCGCCGCGACACGAGCGACTTGTACGGCACGATGATCCCGACGTCGTCGCTGTCGCCTCCGCTACCGCCACTCGCGAGCTGGCGGACGCACGCGAGCGAAAACTCGGGGACGATGGTCTCGTCCGGCACGATGGACTTTAGTACGATGGACTCTGGGACGATGGTCGGTTCGTCGCTGTCGTCGTCGTTCGACCGTAGTAGCGACTTTGATACGCTACGGTCCACTGGCACCGACTCGTCCGACATGAGCGACGGGCGCGACGTGTCGAGTGCCGCTGTTGCGGCTACTACTGCTGCTACGAACGACCACAGCATTGGCAGTAGTAATGGCGCGACGAGCGGCACGACAGAGCCGTCGTTCATGCGGTACTTTCGCCAGAGCCGCGATAGTGACGACACGAGTGCGGCCAAGTGCGCAGCGATTCGTCCTGTCGACGATGACGCAAACGACCCGACTACGATGCACTCGACAAGCGTCGACGACAGCAGCAGCAATGTGAACAAGGACAAGGTGCCACTCGTAGTCAAGAGCGCCAAGCAGCGGCTTGCAGAGCTCCATGAGCAATTTGCACGCGACATGCAAGCGCTACAGAGCCGGTTCGATCGCGAGCGCCTCGTTCTGGAGCAACAAGTCGACAACGACGACGAGCAGCTTGAGGTCGAAGGCAACAGTGCCGTCGTAGACTGCGACCTCGAGTCAGTTGTGGTCTAGTGCCTGACGTGTGTCGGCACTTTAGGAGAATTTGTAGGATGAACACGCCATGCTTGTGGACTAGGAGAGCAGGAGAGTTAGAGGAAAAGAGAGGGACGGGGATGTAGCACATTCGATAGCGAGAGACGACGCCATGAGAAGCCAAACAACAGAACAAACGAGCGATGGACGCGCATATGGTTGGAATACAAAGCATTAAAGTATACACAGTTTATGCAAGTGTTGCTGTTAGTCGTGACATCTCTGCCGTCAGACGACTGCACTCAGCAGCTGCTAGCAACGCGTAGCAGCCTGCGTTGCGTGGGTTAGCGTAAGCGAGTGAACAACACCCTGTCCGCTCTCGACGACACTCAAGCGTCGAGTGTCATGACGTTCGCGCCGCCGACGTTCTCGAATTGCGCCATGTCGGCGTGGCCGTCAAAGAGCTCCATGCCACCCGCGCCGTTCTTGCCAGCAGCAGCGTCCGACGCCGCGCGACCCGCGAGCTTCATCTTGCAATTCAAGAGCGTCAGGAGTGCGTCAAACTGCTCGCGCTGCGCCAGGTGGTCCCCGGTGTTGCTCTTGAGCGTCTTCTGTTGCTTCCGGAGCTCTTTCGTAAGGCTCTCTTGCTGCGCGACCTTATGTTTGTAGAGCTCCTGGAACGACTGAATGTCGCGCAGCAGACGCCGACCACCGGGGCCGCCTTTCTCGAACGCAATCTCTTGTTCGAGCTTATCGGCTTTGCTCTGTTCGATCTGGAGCTGGCAGTTCAGCAAGTGGTACTGGCTCTCTTCGCGCAAACAGTCGTCCTGAAACGCACTGCACTCCTGCTCGAGCTTGATCCGCTCGGTCTCGAGCCCCACGGCCGTGTTGTCGTACTGCCCTTTGCGCTCCAAGTACGTCTGTTCCATCTCTTGGTACCGCTGCCGCACGGCCCGGAGCTCCTTGATCTGCGGCGCGAGTTGGTTCTTCCGCTCCTTGAGCGTCTGGTTGATGTCCGTGACGATACGCGAGATCTCTTCGAGCGTCTCGCCCTTGAGTTTATTCACCTGTGCGTTCATCTCCGACACGTGGTCGAGCTTGTTGTGCGTGTCGAGGAAACCAGTCACGCCTTTCTTCGCTTCGAGGTCTTTCAAAAAGCCATCGAGGTCGGCGTCCTTGCTCTTGAGTAATTGCTCCGTCCGATGGAGCACGACGCTCTCGGCCGTGAGCTCCGCGAGCTCGGTCTTGACTTTCTTGAACTGGTTCATTTTATTCCGCAGCGAGTTCGCGTACTGTTTGTACTCGTCGCGCGTCATGAACTTCCCACTGCTGCCACTCGCATCCGCAAGCTCCGACAGTTTGCGCTCGAGGGCTTCGAGCTGCTGCTGCATCTTGGTCTTCTCGGCTCGCAGCGCTGCAAGCTCGTCCTCTTTTGCCGCGAGCTTCTTGAGCTGGACGCTCGCGTGCTGGCGGTAAATCGCAAGCTTGTCGTCGCCTCCAGCCGCGCGCTGCGCGTCGGCGATCTGCGCTTGGAAGTGCTGGATCGAGCTCTTGAGGCTCGCAATCTCGTCCTCCATGTCTGCAATGTCGGCTTCAGTCTTCGGTGGTTCACTCAGCGCACGCTCGAGGCGCTCGAGGTTCGCTTGCTGGAGCTTGAATTCATGCGGGAACTTGGTCACGAGGATGTCGCGATTGCGCTCGACCTGGTTCGCCAGGTGCTCAAACAGCTGATCCGGTGGCGTGTCGTGACTCAAGGACGCGCGCAAGTCACCGAGGCGCTGCTCACACTCGCGCGATCGCTTCTCGACGAGCGTCAGCGCCATCATCTGGTCGCGCTTGCGCTCGCCGAGTTTTGCTTGCTCCTCCTGCTCTTTGCGCAGCGCACTCGTGGCTTCGAGGATCGCTTTGAAGCCACTCTCACTCGCAGTCCGTTTCTTCAAGTTTGCGATCTTCTCCTGCAGCTGATGCGCTTCGTCGTCGAGTTGCGTGATCTCCTTTCGGAGCTCACTCGGTCGCGTCTTGGAGCTCCGGAGCACGTCGACTTCCTTGTGCACGACCTTGAACTGCTCCTGCAATTGCTTGTAGTGCTCGTGCATGCTGCTCAGTGCTGTGGGTGTACGAGCACAAGGACAGAGCAAGCAGAGACGTCGTGCGAATGTGTGTTTAGTTACTGTCAGGGCCAACTGCAACCGTCATCCCGCAATCCGTCTGACACTACAGCAACAGTTGCACACACACACATATTGACGCACTGTCATTGCCAAAGAACTCTTGCGGTACATTCAGTGGTGCAAGGAAGCGACCGAGATAGGCGCGCTTCTTGTGCCCTGCAAAGTTCTTGAGTGCCCAGTGCAAGATCGGGTAGAGCACCTGGCGGTCGCCATGGATGAGCGCGTCGCGAAAGTTGTCGAGGTCGCGCGGCAGCGGGAACTTGAGTAGCTGGAGGAACTCGAGGTACCGGTACGCGCGTTGCTCGTCCGCTTCGCTACGCAAGTCGACGTTGTGCTTTGCGTCGATCTCGGTGAAGACTTCGTTCAGGATCTGCAGGAGCTCAAAGTTGCTCTTCTCGTCAAACGCCACGAGCGTCAAGCCGAGCTTGAATGGCTCCTTGTTGAGTTGCTCAACGATCAGCTGGAGCTCACTCATGGTTACAAGAACGTGTGTGTGCACGTGTGTGTGTGTAGCCTAGATAAAGAGCTGTTGGTGACGGAGCTGTGAACGTCTGGCGATGCGTACACTAACGTCTTTTCAAGAACTCCTTGACGCTTGCGGATAAGTACGCAATCCTGCGTCTTTTCGCGTTTACGTACGCAAATGCTACTTGACTAAATACTCGCTGGCGTTCGACGAACCTGCCACTCGAGCGGCACAGCGTCGCTCGTTGCTCGAGTTTGTCGCCCTAACCAAGCTGATAGCTGCGCATGCGTCTCATGAACGTCGTTGACACCGACGGCATACGAAAAAAGGGACAGTTGCTTTAAAACACACAAATACTCCGGCCGATCTGTATTGTACACCAAGTGGGGGTCGAGCAGCGCAGTTGTCGTCATCTGTCTGCAAACCTCCAGATCAACTGCGCTGCTCGCTGCGCACACGTGACGACCCGGTCTAGATCTTTCTCTCTCTCTCTCGCACTGACTACCTATCTCTTCCTAATCTCCTGTGTCCCAATCTTGCTCTACGCACAGGAGAGCGACAATACTTTACGCACTTGATCGGCTTCGTCAGCCAGCTCCTCTTGTTCCTCTCGCGACACGCGCCTCCTCTCGCTCTAATCTACGACGCACTGACGCCCTCTCTGTCAAATAGAGTCACACAGTCACACAGTCAGTCACTACTGTCCAAGCTACTTAACCACCCAATCAGCCAATCAGGCAACCAATCCATCCAACGTACTTTCGAAACGCTTCTGCGATCCGGAACGAGTCGAACGTGCAGTGGATGCTCACGATGCTCCCGCCACTCATGCTCACAATGTCGCACGACTCTTCCGTGACCGTCTGGCTATTGCGCAAGACGCGGAACGTCGTCGACGTCATCACGACTGCAGTCTCTTCGTCTTCGTCCACGACGATGCGCAACACGCGGCCGCTGCTGCGCTCAATCGTCTCGTCACGAATCTTCCAATAGTCACATAGGCGCTTGTAGCCGTGGAACTCACCCCAGTACGGCACGCAGTCCGGCAAGTTCGAACTCAAGACACACACGTCGGCGACCGGGTCGATCTTTTCTTCCATCCAGAACGACGCAGGCGCTTCGAGTGGCGTCGCAAACTTGAGGTTCGGACCAAACAAATTCTGGTAAAACTCGACCACGAGCGTCTTCATCGCTGATTTCGTCCACGTCGGCAGCAATTCATTGGACGGGTTGTGGTTCACGTGCCCAAGCAGCGACAGCCGCTTGCTGCTACCGGGTGCTGGCGCTGCTGCACTCACGCACGCGAGGATCTCCGCGAGCCACACGAGGCGCGTGTCGATCGAGTCAACGAGCACCATGAACGCGCCATGGCCCTGTGTGTTGATCTGGAAACCGTAGACGTTCTGCTGACCAGTGACGTGGACCGGCAGGCCTTCCGAGACGCTCACGGGTCGCGCCGTGCCGCGTACGTACGTCCGGTCCTTTGCGTGCGCTTCGCTGATGTAGTAGCTCAACGACCCGTCGGCGCGGTTCAAAACAAAGTACAACCGCTCCCACACGTGGCGCTGTCCGGTCTCCGGCAGTTTGTTCTTGTACACGTAGCCGCTCGTGACGACGTTCAGCGCTGCGCCACTGCCGCTCAATGCAGTATGGGCTCCTGCGAGCGGCACGTCGACAACGTGGACGCCGCCGTCGCGGTGCACAAACTTCGTCACGTCGTCGCCGCGCGACGTATCGACGACGAGCACGTCGTTTGTCTGCCGTGGCTGCAGCGCATGCGTCGCAAACGGTTCGTTGCTCAGCGCCAGTAAATTCTTCTTCTCGCTCTTGTCGCTGTGGTGCGTTGCGACCCACGAATTCCGCAGCTTCTTGAACACGCTGTTCCACGCAAACGTCCCCCGCGCAGCAGCCGGCGCAGCTGCGGGTTCCTGCGCTGCGTCTGTCGAATTCGAGCTGCTCTCGGGTGGCGACGGCGCACGTTCGGGGACTTTGATCACAGCGCCGAGACGCATCGGGCTCTTAAACACCGGCGACTGCAACACGTTCTTGAAATAGTGCGTCGACTTGCGCGGCGCTGCGTCCTTCTCCGCGTCCTTTTCTTTCGCTGCTGCAGCATCTTTCTCAACGTCTTTTGTCGGTGGCGGCGGTGGCGGCGGCGACGCCAATTTCGTCGACGTTCGACTGCTCGTTGCGTCCGTTGCGTCCGTCTCAGTCGTTAATGGACTCGTCACTGTCGTGGGACTCGCGACTGCCGCCTCCTCGTCGATCGAGCTTGCGCTCGTTGGTTCGTCTGCTGCTGCTGCTGCGGCTTCCAAACCGACTGGCGCAGTCGCTACTGGCGGCGACGACGACGACGACGACGACGACGCGACACTGCTGCGACGGCCGTCGCTGGCGTCCGACGACGCGCGTTTCGTGTCGGACGGACGGGCTTTTGCACTGCTGCTCGTCCTGCCGGTCAATTTCGCCCACGCAGAGCTCCGCTTGCAGTGGAACAGCACCTGCGCGTTGTTCTGCGTCGGATTGACGCTCGCAAACACTTCGTCCAGGACGTCGTGGATGATCGCCGAGTAGATCCGGAGCGTTGGCAATTCGAGCTTTGCTTTCAGGATCAGATCGACGATCGTCGGTGTATTGTCATCTGAAGCATCGACGCCAAACAGATCTTTTGTCAGTGGACAGTTCTTTGCGCGTGCGCCATCGGCATCGCGCAAGATGAACGCAATCGCTGGCACGACGTGGATCAATAGCATATCAAAGCGCGACCGCAGTGCCAACACCCGCAAGTACTTGGCGATCAAACCACTTGCATGGAGCGCAGCGTTTGCGTCGTCGTCGTTCAGCGCAACGAGTGCGTGGAGGTACTTTGCCAGCGCAATTTCGACCGACGGTGCGAGGCCGCAATCAAACTGCGCGACGAATGCGTCGGTCGTTGCAATTGCAGCGCGGCGGACGCTGCTCCAGAGCGCGCGGCCGTGCGCAAGCGACGACAGATTGTACATCGACGTCTCGGTCGTGGACTCACGCGGCGAACTCGCAAATTGTTCCGCTGAGAAGCTGCCGTAGCCAAACGAACTCCCACGCGCTGCGTTGGATGCATCAAACAGATCGTTGGTGTTGCTGTCGGTCGCATCGTCACTTGCGTCGTCGCTCTCGAACGCGTCGGTCGAAAACTTGGCACACAACAACAAAAGCTCGGTCGCCATGTGCACGTTCAGTGCTGTAAAGAGAGAAAGAGAGAGAGACAGGTGTCAGCAGGCGTAGAATACAAAAATCACAAGTGTCAAAAACCACTCGCACCAAAAACCATCCATCAAAATCAACACATCCGTCCAAAAACTACTAGTACAAAAACCACCCGTACAAAAACCACACACTACGTACAGCTCGATGCTTCTGCGACATGGTTCGTCCGCAACGTCGTCAGTTCTGCATGCGCGTGTGTAAACACGTCGTCGACGATCGTCGGGTGTTTTCCACATTCCTCCAGTAGCATGTACTGCAAAAAGTTGTGGTACCCATGCGTCATGCTCTCAAAGCCGCGGATCGTCCCAAACTGGTCGCGCACAAAGTATTTCGAGAGGTACACGCCACCTTCACGGCGACAAAACGAGCCGAGCCGGTCGGCCTGGTTTGCTTGCAACATATCGACCAACAACTGCGACGTGTTCTCGACCAGCAACACACGCAGTGGTTGTTCCGTCACGTGCACGAGCTGTGTCGCGTCGACGAGCAACGGCGCAACGATCTCCATTGCGTCGTTGCGTCCCGTGATCGGATGGACGCTCTCGTACGACTGCAAGATCAGCGTGAGCATGTACTTGACCGTATTCGAGTACAAATGCGGCACAACTGCTGGCAGGAACCGTCGCAAGACGTTCGGGACGTATCCCTCCTCTAAACAGAACCCATCGTGAAGCCGCACGAGCGCTTTACTAAAGAACAGCAGCTGCATCTCATCGAGCGGCTGTGGATTGTCAAAAATCGCATACAGTTGTGCCCACTTTGCAAGATCCGACGCATCCTGGCAGCCAAACACTGCTGTCGTCGCAGTCGATCCACTCGACGAGTCGCTGCTGAACGACTCGTACAAATCTTCTTCGCCAGTATACAACTTCATAATGATCTCGGAGCACACAAAGTGGTTTTTGTAATACCCGTACTCTTCGTGCGGTTCGCCAGTCAAGACCGGTGGTGTAATGAATTCCGCAAGCACATCCGCCACTGTCTGCGGTTGCAATAACCACAAGCGAATGTCCGAGTCAGTATCGTCCAAAATCTCCAAAATCGGATCGATCCCCATGTCCAGAAACGCTGCGAGACTCATGCTCTTGTGGTGCAACCCACTGCTGAACAACGGGTCGTCCGGGTACGTTGGCAGCGACGACCGCCGTCGGTACGAGTCTGCATCGTCCAAAAACTTCGACAACGACCCGGCGCGGCCGCCGCGGTTCGTAATCACTTCCATCTCATTCACCGAGTAGTTCAGCGTCGGTGCAACGCCGTTCGAGCCAGTGCCGTAGCTGCTGGTGGGCGGCGGCGCTTGCAAGTGGTTGGAATCGTGCAACAAATCCTGCAGTTCGTGCTCAAGGCTGTCAGCAGGCGACGAGTCGGTATCGTTCTCCTGCAGAGCATCAGCAAACGCATCGTCGTCGTCGTCGTCATTGTTGTTGTTGCTATGGTTGTTGCTCGTGGTGGTGGGACTGGAGGATGGAAGGAGGTCCGACAGCAGCAGCGGCGCGTCGCTGTGTGCGTTCGACGTTGTCTCGTCTGTACTGGATACAAGGCTCGCAGCGTTTGTTTCAATTGTCGAGTCAGTGACAAGCGTCTCGATCGTTTCGGTCGTCGTCACGATCGTTTCGGTCGTCGTCACGATAGTCTCGACGCTTGTCACAGCCGTTGCGGCGTCATGCACGACAGGCGACTCTTCTGGTTCGTCCGATGCCTCGGGTTCCGCCGCAGCAGTCGCAGTCGCAACGAGCGCTGCTGCTGTCGCGAGTGCGACCTTGACGCTGTCGCTGTCGTTCAGTTGCTGCTCGTCGTTGCGATCGCCGCTCGGTTTGTCGTTGCTGCTTGTGGCAGCGGCATCGAGCGATGCATCGCTGTGTTCGTGCGATGGGTCGTGCTCGTGCTTGGTGCCATTCATGGCGTGGACGCTACTGTCGGTCTTGAGCGGCGACGCTGCGTTGTCGACGTGCTGCTGCTGGTTGTCTTCGACGACCTCCATCGCGCTCGCTCGACTTGTTTCGTTCGCGTCGACGCGAGTGTGTGTATGTGTGTGTGTGTGTGTCAAAGAAGACGAAGTGCAGCGGATAGCAAGGGGAGGGAAGGATGTCTGTCTCTCACACGTCCTCGGCACCGTGACCTCGTTTCGATCAACTCGCGTTGTTGTTTGTGCAGCGCTTTTGTCCCAAGAAGAGACAATGCTAAATGGTTACCCAAGCTTGTTTTATGCTAAATGGTTTGTGAGGACGAAAAAAGTGCTAGATTACCAGACATCCTAACGCTTTCAAAACACAAACAGTTACTGTACACGTACGCCTTTGTAGTAGGGTTTTCGTACTTGGAATGGACAACAAAGCACTGGGGCTGCATCATGCCGCGTTTGCCGATCTTAAGCAGACACAATCAAGGTAGCGCGGTTTGATCTCGAGGCAAATTGACGAAATAGGCGATTAAGCAGCCGAAATGCTTCCCAAATATTAGGTCCAGATAAGCAACAACAAACACGACGACTACGACGCGCAAAGTGTCGTCTGAAGCTGAGTGATGCTGGCGACGAGGACAGTATTTTGATGGTCGAATACGCACGCGAAAAACGGTTCGTTACTACCAGTATACTTCAAGTAGCCACTTAGCAACGAGCTCTATGTTTGGTAACCTTTTAGCACGCACTTTGACGTTAGAGCCAGGTTTAATAACAATGTAGCAATGTCCCTGATCCGAGCTCTCCCGCAATTTCTGAACACAAATTCTCTCTTACTGCATATGCGCCAATAAGATTTACCTGACGTTTGTATGCAGAGTGGGTCTCAGATTCGATGCATTGTTATCAGGATGTGACGCCAGCACTGAACACAAGTGTTGTGTGAGAGTGAGACGGATAGACGGATAGAACGAACGAGTGAGATAGCGAGTGAGACAACGAAAAAGAAAGAAAGAGAGAGCGATGAAGAGACTTTGCGAATAAACATCACCCGCCAATACTGAACATCAAGTCAAAAAGTGGTCCATTGCGCATTTCATTCGCGACCTCAAAAAAGGCGACAACAACAATCTGAATCACGTCCACAGGAGGATGACGACGATCGTAATGGCGTGACGGTCAGCATGGCCTCAGAGAACCACAGGAGAGGACTCCCACAGCCACTCCCACACACTAGCGGCAGCAGCAGCGACAGATGCGCACGTGCGGTCCGTTCTTCCCCGGCAGCGAGCTCTGTGAAAAATCATTCACCGCCGCAGCCGCACCCGCCGATGGATCAAACTGATACGTGCACGTGCCGTTCACAAACACGCGGTCAACAACGTCGCGGTCCAACAGCGCATCGTGATCGACCGTCACGTCGCGCCGCAGGACGACAAAGTCTGCACAGAAGCCTGGCGCAAGATTGCCAAGCCGCGTCTCCTCCATTGCAGCAAACGCGCCGTTCGTTGTGTACAGCTGCAGTGCTTCTGCAAACGACAGCTGCTCATGGGGCGCAAACGCGTCGTGCGGATGGCCGGGTTTGTGCCGATACACTGCGTCGTAGATGCCCTGGAACGGGTTGCATGTCTCAATCGGCGCGTCACTGCCACCCGCACAGACAATCCCACGCCGGCGCATCGTCTTCCAGCAGTATGCAAACTGCAACACGCTCTCGGCCAATCGCTTGCGTGCAAACGACGCATCGGTGATCGTAAACGACGGTTGGATGTTTGCAATCACGCCCTGCGTCGCCATTTGCGTCAGGAGGTCGTCGCCCAAGATCTGACAGTGCGTCAGGATCGGTCGCTTCGCGGGCGTCACACCTGCTGCATCGAGCGATCGCAGGACTTGTGCTGCTGCCCTATCGCCTATTGTATTGGAAAGAACATCAAATAGACCCAGTGCGTTAGTGTGTGCAGGGGTATAACCAAATGAGAGACGAACGCACCGATTGCGTGGATCTCGAGGCGATAGCCAGCAGCATCGGCTGCTGCAATTTGTTTCGTCAGTGCGTCGTCGGTTGCCATGAGGATCCCACGATTGTCGGTATCGAGATACGGTTCCCGCACAGCTGCAGTCTCCTATTTGTTTAGGGTGCCAAGTCAGTTTAGATGTGAAAAAGAGCCAGTGGGATCCACAACAAGGGCGTACAGCGCCGAGGCTGCCATCGGAGAACAACTTGATGCGGTCGCAACTCAACAGATCGATGCGTTTGCCCGCAGCAGGCGTCGCTGGATTCGTCAGTTCGTTGATTGATGGCGTCAAGTAGACGCGCAGTGGGAGCCCTTGCGTTGTTTGGATCTGTTGGTACAGATCCCACGCATTGTGGTCGTTCGTCTGGATGCCTAGTGATGACGCAATCAGTCCGTTGGATAGCAATAATATACACAAATGTAGTTGGTAGTAGATACCTGTGAGTCCAAAGCGCGCGCATTTGTTCATCGCATTCACGAGGTACTTGGTCCGCAGTTCTGGGAGAGAGAGAGAGAGAGAGAGAGAGAGACGTGATGTAAGAGCCAAGGACCACAGTGAATGGAAGCGCTGGGACGCACCATCAGAGCTCTCCTGCGTGTGTTTTGCAACAATCTCCACTGCCTGTAACCAGCAATAGCAACAGCAATCAGCCTATTCGTCGATCTCTTTCCCCTCTCAATCGTCACTCCACACGCTTTGCACAACGTACCGACTCGCGCAGAATCCCCGTCGCACCGCGTTCATCCGTGTCGATCGAACCAGCGTCGATTGTGTGTTTGCGCGTCGCAACGTCGATGCGAGCGACTTCGAGCGCCTTCGTGTTGACTGCCGCAATGTGCCAACACGCACGGTGGAGCAGCACGGGGCGATCGCGCACGACAGCGTCAATGTCATGGCGCGACGGGTACCGCGCAGACGGCGACAGAGCGTCCTGCTCCCACCCAAAGCCGACGATCCACGCTTTGTTCGGGAACGCCGCGTCGTACGTGCGCAAGCGCGTCGCAAAGTCGTCGAACGACGTGCAGCCCGTGAGGTTCAGGAATTCGTCGCTCTCGCCCATGTAGTACGCGTGGATGTGCGAGTCGTGGAGACCTGGTAACACGAGCGCATTGCGCAAGTCTTCAGTTGTAGCTGCTGCTGCGACGACGTCTGCAGGTGCAGCGCCAGCGCCGATCTGCGCGATGCTGCCGTCAGCTGTGACGAGCATCCACTCAGCGAACGCATGGCGTGGCGTTGCAGGTAAGCTTGTTGCGAGCCACTGCCAGATCTTGCCGTTCACGTATAGCGTCGACATGGTGCTGTATACTGTGCGGATCGCGGAGAAGAGCTGCAAATGAAGTCGCCGAGGTCGTCAAGGTCGTGGCAGAAGTACGTCACACGAATGAGATTGATGACGTTCTATCTTCAAGTGAAACACTCATCACCTAATATAATACTTGTGATACGAAAAATTACTAATTACTGAGTTTCTTTTTAACCAGGTACGTCGTTAAGTTTTAGCAGATGTGGGTTTAATTACAGGAGTTTGTAATTAATACGGATTCTTTAGGAAACACGACGATTCGTTCATATCTTCGAGGGAAACACTCAATTACATGAAAAATTATAAGTAGATTGGCGCTGATTCTTTTTGAAAAGTGTATTAAAATCTGCATACTGACAATAGAAAATACTTGACTCAATTCTAAAACAGGGAATATTCCAAAAGGTGACTCAAACTGACACATTTTTACACAACGTAACTCAACACCACTTTCGGCAGAATAATGTGAATTTTGGGTAAGTCTGGATTAATTGACACAAATATACAAGAACTGCGGATACAATGGCAGCAACGACACTGCTACGGTTGCACAAGTCAGTCGTATATAAAGTAAAATCCATGTCATTTTGCAGCATTTAATATCTTATTTGTAATTAACTGATGTCTCAGGAATGTGGTTACGACAATCGAATTTGATTAGATCAAATATCTGGAAATCTGAAGCAAATATTGAATTGTTGCGCATTTAAGTTTTCCCCCTTATTTCAGAATCGACAACCAACTCAACGCGGCAGCAAGCAACGAAAGTTTTCACCACCAATGTTGATGTTGCATGTTCTGCATGCGTTCTGCATATGCAGGTGTAAACACGCCTCTCTCTCACTTCGTGTTTGTTTGCAGCATGTGAGTGTATGTGTGTGTCGGCGACGCGTTTTCTGCCATAGGAACACGCGCATAGGCATACAACGTACCAGCACTACCACTCCGAACGGCGCATGATACGAGGCAGAGACTGGTGTATGCGGTGTATGTTTGCGTACATTTGTAGTGCGTGTTGCGTCCATGTATGGCGCGATTGTACTGTGTGTTGGTTGCGTTTGCTGACGTTTCTGCTTGCTCGTGTTCCGTGTATTTGCACATGCGTATGCGAGTAGGATAACAAGAGCACGCGACGACAACTCCGTCAACGACGAAGGACTGGAGAGGATCAAGTGGACCACGATGCAGATGACATCACACACGTCGACTGTCACAGTGTCCAATGGCGTGCAAGTCGTTCGAGTTTGCTGTAGATGTGCTACGTATACGTATAATACAGCGATGCTTTTGTCCATCGTTTTGCTGCTGTTCATTTATGTTGTAATGCATGCTTTATGTCCGTTGTTGGTAGTTAGTGTTTACAGGATAGCATTGATTGGGTTTAAAGTTGAAACGGTTGTGCAAGTGCATTACCTTATTCATCTAAGCACGAAAGTCATGCGTAAATGCATGAACGTGTTATGTTGATGTCGGTCGGCCATGGGTGTGGTCTGTTAATCTTTTATTGGCACTTCAGTATGTGTGTGTATTCGACATATGCATATCGCAGAAATTGTCTGTAGGCTGGTGAATGAGTGATTGCATGTGTGGATGCGTGCTTTTTCTGTCGGAAGCTGATGAACGGTCAGTTGCTGTACGGGCGTCAACATTGGGTTGATAGCGCGCCAGCCAGTACGACAGAAGGCGATTGTCGCAAGCTAGCGAGAGGTACGAAGAGATGACGCGGCTGCTCCGATAGTGTGAGCAAGTAGGAATAGCGAGTGCAAGAGTGCGTCGCCGACAGGAGCAATGGGTGAATAGCGAGCTTCTGCAGGTAGAAAGCGAGGAGAGCAAGTAGCGCAGGCAGATGTAGAAATCAATACGAACAACTACAAAATCTATTTGACTTCTAATGCGCAGTGCGTCACATCCTTCCTACGATCATTTTATCTCTCACACCGTGCATTATCATTCGGTCAAGTGTTCATGGAGCTATTACTTGAAGTGCCGAACACGAAAAAAAGTCGAATTGTTTGGTGCCACTACGTGTAAATACACTCAGCCTAATGCGCAACACATCAGGATAAAGTCGACTCAATTTTCGACAAGATGAAAACGGCACGACCGTCACAAGTGCGTCTAGCATTCTCATGTTTCCTGGTATGTATGTACCAAGATCGAATCTACATAGATTTTACATTGGCGTATAGTCTATGTCCGGTCCATGAATCGTAAACGAAACCTTTAATGTATAACTCACCGTATACAAATGTAAAAAATAGATAAGATATCAAAATAATGAAGTTAAAATTAGTGTAAAGCCAAAAAGTATAAACTCAGTAGTCAGATTAAGCTCCAAAGAAAACATCACGTTGACACAACTGACGCATCACATGTCTAGGCGCCATAAGGATTTCTGGTTGATGGTTGAAGACTAAATTAGCTTATCTATAATTATGCGATTGTTTTGAAAGAAAAATCATCCACCTTTGGTCAATTTCGATATGCAGCTACAGAATCGACAGCAACCGCAGCGGCAAATACAGCATCATGGCACGCGCGCGCATGACGGGCGTGTACTCGTGACACCTAGGCTGTATGGACCAAGGAGAAAAGCTGCAAAAGAAGGCGTGCCGTGACGATCTATCTTGAAGTCAAACACTCATCATGTACTACTATATTATGTGTAAGAACATTGCTCCTAAACGTCTCTGCAATTGATATAGGTTTTACTATAACAAAGAGAGTCTGTAAATTTTTACAAACTTTATATTATGCATGGAAGGCACTTCAAGCAAAACACACAACACGCAAATACCGTAGATCATAAATAGCAGCGGTTTCTTATATGCAATGTAAGTTAGTTGCCCTTCATTAAATTGTATTAACAAAAGTAGTATTTTCCATGAAACTATGTTTAATGCATATTATATAGACACACCAACACGTCTTCTCGTAATATATAAAGTATACTATAATATAGATTAATTTTGACAAACGTCATTGCAACCTTTGCCATTCCATCGTTTCTATCACACTAACAATGGATTTGACTGAATACCTTTAATTAAATAGTTAAGAAATGCAAATTATTGAAGTGCGTAATGTACTTTAGATAATACAGAAATAAATTGCATATATCCAAGTCCGTAATTTAATTGTTGAAGTTATATCATTGTAGTTTGAAATGACACCATATTGTTATTCGCTGTATGCGTGTGTTAAACGGCTGTGCGGTATGTGCGCAGTGTATACGTGCGGTGATGGTGCTGTAGTGCTTGCGCAGCATGTGCACGCACTGCTGAGTGGATCGGTGTTGCATTGCTTGCGATGTTGTGTGCGTGGAATATAATATTCGGTGCTGTGTGCGTATTATCGACAGTGTTCCCGTGTATGACGGCGGGCGGGGAACATACTAAGGCACTTGCTTTCTAAAGACAACGAAACGGACTGAACTGATTCTCTCCTCCTCTGACTGTTCTGTCTACTCTGTGATTGTCCTGCCTAACTGATCTCTGCTTACCACGCAACTTACTCGTCTTGCTGGATTTGGGTACGCGCCCCTTTGCTTGGCGGGCTTACAAATTTGGTGCTTGGGAAATGGCGTTGGAAGCGAGTCACGTGTACGTGTCGAGACGCCTGCACACTTGTGATGGAGGGTGATGGACTTGCTCAGTCCAAAGGCAATGTCTTCTCACGCATCTTACTTGTCTTGGTGCGCTAAATATCTTGTCTGACTTTTGTGTTCCTGCTGCAAACTGTCGACGTCGACATTTCTAATCTAGTTAATAATTTTACTCTTGTTCTGAGTCTGGTAGTGACAATTTGTCGGACACTCCTTTGCAATAACGTCATTCGGCTTAGTGCCTTCCTGATCTTACTTTGACCAAATGTCTGTTTTAACCAAGCAAGTCATTGACACGCAAGACTATTCGTCATTCACTTTACCAATGTCCAAACGCTGATCTATGCAACGATCCCGTCGCGTTGGATTGTCACGTTCTATCCACGCTCTCTTGTTCGCGCTTCTCTGCATTGTCTCCTTGACACGAACACGGTCTAACCCCTTCTGTGCGTGTTGGCTATGACGCTTGAGCACTTTTGTCTTTTCAACACTTGCTCGCTCGCACACTCGACATTGTGTTCTATCTACACGATCTAGAACCCATTGGTGTGCACTATTTTTTATTCGTCGTCGTATGCTGATCAACGTGAGATCACGGCAATACAATTGGCTTTCGTCTGTCTCAGCTTAATAAGTGTAGACTCATACGAAACAATTGCTCGATTGACAAATTCGTATTATACACTGGTAGTCGCTCACTCCATGGTATTCTTTCCACTTTCGACATCCTTCACGATAACTTCTGCAATGTATACTGTATGCATTTGCCGAGCGCGCCGCGCATGGCCATAAAAGCGTGCTCTCGACATGCGAAAATCCTCACACGCGCGCATCAGAAGTTCGGAGCTCCCGCTAACCGCGCGAGTGCTGACGCTTTTCTCCTCTTATTTCCGCTTGCGTCCGGGACTCGACAGCGGTCTAGTCGAGTTCGATTTGCTTTGCTAACGTCTTGTTCGTTTAGTCTTCGACTGTGTATTTGTGCGTCTGAAGCTTACATGTTTTGTGCAGTCTTCGCGAGATATCATTATTCAACATACAATATATAGCGGAAACAATTTTTTAACACTTCATTCAGTCTGGTGTGAAATAAAAACATTGTTAGAAATCAAAATGCACGTGATTCTCGATTTAAAAATGTACTACTATATCGACCAGAAGTGCATCGTCAGAAACGCTGGTACTACTCCTTTCGCATTAATTCGAGTGCGATTGCTTAAATTAGCGGAAACAACCGTGGATTCATTAAAATTGGATGCTGCGACATAACAAGATTAGAAAAGGTTAGTAAACATTGAACTAATTTATACAACATTGGTACTTGCACACAGGGGTTTTGACGCACAATCAGCAAATAATTGGCATAGACCACAGATGCCCTGCAGCAGGGCCAATGCATACACCACAAAGTGCGACAAAATTCCCATCGTGCTCATTAACGATGTTGTAGGCACGTTTCACGATTAGTACCATGGTACTGTCACCGATTGGCGCGCGCGACGATAAGAATTGGATGGAGAGAGTTGCAGAGAAAGAAAGAGAGAGAGAGAAACTATTTTGAGAGTATAGGGATTTAGAGAATGAGCGACAGTTAGGTCGTCTATTCGATACACATAATACAGTTATTGATAATACGATCCTTCGTAATGCGACATGAACAGCTTAAATGCTCTTTCAGCATAAATATTGGTCGATCATGAACGCCATTTCCTATCACAATAGTAATATGTCTATCTATCATATTAGTTCCTGAGCCACTGCTCTCATGCACGCTGTGGTCACGTTTCTATCACTTTATTACTCTGTCTATCTATGTGGTCGTGTCTGAGCCACATTTTTCATGCACGCTGTGGTCACGAAAGAACCTGTCAAAGTCGCTTCCGATGTTGAGTATGGAATCAATTTCAAGTTGATCAACTTGACTACCGTGTTATTAATATTCGTGCATCAGTACAATTAGTTCACTTTGTCGTCGATGCCGACCGGCCCAGTTTATCAATTTCATCGCCGCTTAGACATGCAGTGAGCACTGTTATGTTGATAGCGATGGTTCATTTGCAAGTCGTTTAGCCCTTGTATCGTTTGTCGATAGTATCACCAGTTCATGTTTATGAATAAGTTGACAGGCATAATATTAACTTTCTTGGCGGACACAAAATTGCACATTAATAGTAAGATAAATTTTCACCTGTTATATTGCGATGGCTTTGTCCACAATGTACATTTCGTTTAAGGTACGCGCCAAAAATGTCGTTATGTATTACGCAATCAAAAATGCAAATACGATTTTTGGCAAGACGATTGAATAGGTGTAGGCCAATGGGGTCAGTGCCGCAAACTGTTGACATATTGTTGTGGTGGAGAAAATCGTGTGTTTGATCTTGATGGACTATGCCGATGCACTAGACATTGTTATCGAACTCAAACATGTAAATGTGTATATATGTTAGTCAGTAACAGCTGTGAGGCTATACACGAAATAGATATAAATATTCGTGATTGGAGTTGACGCATAAACGGACTGTGTTTCTATCATCATAATAATGTCGTTTATATTTAAATATCGGTCGGTGCACGTATCCGACCTACACATTTTGCACTATTTTGAAAGTGTTTAGGAGTATACATCTTTCACATTGAAAGTACAGAGCCCCCCTTCCAATTTACGAATAGCCACAATGTAATATTTTCTTTTTCATTTGATGTAGTATACCGCTGTAAATCTAAACACGAAGCATAGTATATGTTCTTATTAACTCCATAGACTAACGTAACTTCCATAATGCAACGTTGTTATCGCGATTATTACAAATGTTGCGCCGTCGTTGGTAGCTGCTGAGTCGCACAGCTCTATTATGTGTTTTTGTTTGTATCACGTACATCGTTTCGCTCTCATTACTATCTGATGTATATATATGGACGTTTTTTGTGCTTGTCAAAAATTATAATGTTTAGCATTACGAATATAGGCATCAAGTATGGTGTTTGAAGGATACTCAATAACATCGTCGCACAACAAGTAATGTGCTATAGTATTGTATATAATCATGTTTTCAGTATGTTCAATGATACTGTAAATGAAAGTGTATTGATCCCGTACAACGACTATGCAATGCATTCAAATCTATATATTATAGATGGAATTTGCTTACCTCATTAGTACGTAAATTGTATGTTTGTACATACTTTATTGCGCAAATATGCTACATATCATCATTATCAGCCACTATATTAATCTGCTCATGTAACGATTGCATTTTCCCACCATTTCTTTATCATGATAAATGTATATACATGTGTAAAATCTGACAGTTTTTGTACCTTTAACTGTACTTATACTATACACGAACTTATGGACTTCAGTAAAACTTTGTCTACTTGCAAAATTGTCTACACTGTATTGTATTGTATAGACACTCTCGCAATTTTATCTTCCAAAACATTGTATCTTGAAAATATTTTACGGTTCAAATAATTTCGTCTTTGTCAATATCTCAAGTATATTATGGATTTTAAGAAAACCTGGTTTCACTACACAAATGAAACCAGACAAATCTGAATCTGCAAAAAGCATCGAATTGATATTTTTCCGCCGTCATCAGTACTGGCAGTAGATTTGGTATTATTTTAGGGCAAATACACTGCATACCGACATTACCACAATGAATCGATATGATACCATCTGCATCAACGATCAGCTTGGTGACGCTGCCTCCTTTGTTAATGCTAAATGTAAGTTCCTGGTGTGATTATATTTTGCAAAATGCTTAGGATTATTTGCCATCCTAAACTGTAGTCTCGTTTGTAAGAGCAGCATTTTCGCCCATAACTAATACTTATGATGTATAAAATTGGAAATTGATTTTTCCAATCTCACTAATACCGGCATTATATCTTTATTTATATTGTTTATACGAATAAACTGCATACCAACATTACCACACTCGATGACGTTGCCGTTGCCGCCGCAATCCACGACTAGAGCACGCCGCTCGCACCAGCTGATTCGCGCGCTGCTGCTCGCAGACGGCGTCGTCGTTGCAGCGTTTCGACATAGCGATGGCGGCACGTGCTCGCTCGTTCTCGAGCGGTCGTCACACACGTATACGTTCATCCGCCGTGACGGTCAGCTGGAGCGCCACATCTCGCCACTGGCACCGTCGAGCCATCGCACCATGCTGCTAGAAGCCATTCGATTGCGCAATCGATACTTGGCGCACACACACGACACTTCGCTCTTGCCGTACGTACACCGTATGTTATGTCCCGTGACTGGCGGCGGCGGCAGCGCGTCGTCGACAACACCTCTCCTTCAGCGCGTGCGCGACAGGAGTGCTGTCGATCCATCATTGCGCGCACGCTGGCCAACGGGCGAGCTCCGCACAGCAGCGTTTGTCGACGCGACAACGCGGTGCGTTGAAGTGCGTTCGCTCGAAGGCAACGCGCGCGTGCGGCTGCATGCAAGTGGCACACTCGTCGACGCGTTCTTCCTCGTACAAGCGCGACAGGCAGTCGATGGCTCGACAAGCGATGGAGACACCAGTGACACGCATAGCCGCTACGTCTACTTTGCTACCGTCCACCAGACGTTTCCAACCGCACAGGTGCCGCAGTGCTTTGCGTACGCAGTCGCATTGCTGCAGCACGCGCAGCACGCCCATACAGTCCACCAGTCGCTGTTTACGGTACCACACGACGTGTCGTACGCTCTACACGCTGTAGCGCTGCCGGCAAACGCAGCACTCACAGCGTCCGTGTCGTATGCCGCACTAGCATCGACCCAGCACTCGGTCGCAGCACTGCAGCAGCAGCAGCGAAACAACATATATTCAAGTACAAAGTTGGCGCTTGCGGACGTGCTGCGGGTAGCGAGTCGTCCGTCCAAGCAGCTCTATGCACGCGTCGCAGTCGAAATGCTACCGGACGCAACGTTTGTTGTTATGCGACATTGCAATAGCGACGCACCAAGTGTGCTGGTGCGTTCGTTGCTGTACGAGCCAGTCAATGGCAGAGGACTGATTACGTCATCAAACTGTATGGTTGTGGTGGCAGGTGTATCTTCCACAGACGAACGCAGTGCTCACGTGCACCGGCAAGTTCGTTCGCTATTATCCAGACGCACATAACAGCAACAGTAACAGCAACAGCAACAGCAACAGCAACGTCCAGCAGTTTACAATCGACACGATCCCCCCGCAACTGTCGCTTTCTTCGAGCACTGGTGCACTAAAGTGCGTTTCACAATATGTGTTGTTTTCGTACTAGTATACATGTACCAAGTCTAAATACTCTCATTTTCGATATTCCACACACCCGATAGCCTCCAAATGCTCTGTCGTCACGCAATCGACCTTGCAAAATGGCGGTTTGACGCATTTCGACAACATCCACAGCACCAACAACCAGCAGCAGCAATTCTACCAGACAACGAGCCATCATTGGCGACCTCTATTATCGAAAGCGCCACGAACGACATCGGGTGGTTCCGTGCGTTTGCCGACGGCCGCGTCCGCGTTGTGTTTACGGATCGGACGATCGTTGCAGTCGACGCTGCGTGCGATCGCTGCTCGTTTGTTTTAGCAGACGGTTCAGTTGCTTACACGACAATTGCAGCGACTCCAACTGCGCTACTGCCGTACGTCGAACACGCGGTTGCGTTCCGCACGTGGGCGTTTGCAACGTTGGAAGAGCGCAGTTTGCAACATCAAAGACGCAGTTATCAACACGACCTTGCGCGCCACGAACTGCGCAAGATCCACGTCCGCGTGGCGCTCAACACGGAGCGACACGGCGCAGTTAGTACAGACGATAGTATAGACGTCATCGACAACGACGCATCAACACTGACGCTGCAGCAGCTGCAGGACGTTACGCAGCGTCACATTACGAGTGTGAATGCGCTGCTTACGAAATGATGACGTCATCACTACCACAAAGAGCCAGTGTCAATTGATCCATCGATTTCGCTCCTACTCTCTCATTCTCTACTATCCACCTCTCTCTTCTCTCCTTCTCTTCTCTTCTCTCTCACTCTGTCGATATCCTACTTACTGCTCTGCTGCTGCACCTGCTGCTTCATGGGCTGCTTGTGCGGCCATCATCGCTTGCATCTGCTCTTCCTGTGCTTTGCGCTGTGCAGCCATCTGCTGTTCGGCGATGTGGTTCATAAACTGCACGGCCTGTGGGAAGATCTTGTCGGGCCAGCCCTCCCCTGCTCAATCAATACAAACAGTCAGTCCTCACACGTCACAAACACAAAATGCAAGCGCTTTACACCGTAACAAAAGCGTACCTGGCTTGAGCTCTTCTGCCTCTCGACGCACGTCGTTGATCTCTTCGTTGATCATCTCTTCCGCAAACTTGTAGCTCAAGAACGAACCGTCTTTGATAATGTCGTTCTTCTTCAATCGCTGGATGCCCGCGCTCTCGGACTGGATCTTCCGAATGAGCGGAATGTCCGCGACTGCGCGGCGGAAGAGCATGTTGAACACTGCGTCGACGTCGTCTGCGTGCTCCTCCTTTGCTTTTCGGTACAGCTCGACCTCCTCGGGGAGCTCAAAGTCAAAGCCGTTGATCATCGCTTCGAGCGACTCGTCGATCTCGTTCACTTTCTTCGGGTACATGACGCGCACTGCGAGCAGCGCCAGGCCGATCGCAAGCGCGGTTACGAGACCCGCGACGATCTGCAGCTCGGGCGGTGCCATCGTTGTTGCGGGTTGCGGTCAATGTATGTGATGCGTGACGGCTGCTTGCACTTGTGTGCGTCGGTGTTGGCGACTTTGACGATGACCGCTGGCGAATATCGTTTGCGCTACGTGTCGAGCCCTCAGATTTTTCATAGTCAGCACAAGTCAGAGTGTTTATGTTGATGAAGACGAAAGCGATATATATATTTGTATATACATCTAAAATATATATCAGCTCACACGTCGCAGACAAATCGACAGCGCGCACTTTTTCAAACAGACCTGCCACCAAAAGCAATCACATCCTCTTGCTTGTCGTGACGATGGCGCCGCCTGTCGCTGCTGCCGCCACGACCACAGGCATCCAGCATACGCTACTGCGCGCACGCGAGCTCTGTCTACTCGGTGACTACGATGCCGGGCTGCCAGAATTTCGCTGCGCACTGCAGCGCGTCCAGCTTCTGCAGCGCCAGCACAGCACTGCAACCGACCTCCAGCAGGTGCGTACACACGCTCGCTACTTGGCCATAGCTACCATCCTGTGTTCCATGTACACGTGTGCTTTAGCTACTTGTGCGTACGTGCATTACATACCCCAGCTGCTGCTCGAACTCGAGAGCGAGTACATGGTCATGGCGCAGTACCACGAGACGCTTGCACAGCTGTCGATCACAGTGACCGACATGCAACTCACGAAGCAGCGACATCGGGAGCACGACGTTGCACCGCAGCAAGAATCACATCCCGTAACAAACAGCACCGCTTCCCGTGACGCAACACTCGCAGCGCGACGAGACACGTGGAGCAATTCACCGCCGTCGCGCGTCACATTCAACCGACAGAATGCCGATGACGATGAGCGCGACACCGCAGCAGCGCGACGGGTACGTTGCGGTATGTGCCAGTGCTTGTTAACCATCTGTCTGCTGATTGCATCTGCGTGGTTCTCTCTCTATTGATGCAGTGGCAAAAGCCACGAGCTGCAGCTGCTGCTGTCGGTCGTCAAGAGTCAAAGACAACAGCAGCGAACCACACACGACAGCCACGTGCAGCAACGACACACAGCAGCCACACACGGCACCCAAAGCTACCGCCATGGGCGAACAAGAGCGCATCGCAAAACTTTGACGCAACGTCTCAAGCAATGTACGACTCTCTCTCTCTTTCTCTTTCTCTCTCGATCACTCACACACATGTCGCAATAGGTCGCGTTTCTTTGGTCGGTCTTCACAGCCTCGCAAACCTGCTCTACCTGCAGCAGCGCGCGCCTTGACGCACACCAGCCGCAACAAAGGTGCGTTTGTTGTTATCCTACTCGCTAATATCGGCTTCTCTCTCTCTCTCTCTCTTACACTTGTCTTTTTACACAACAAACAAACAGAAAACAATGCACAACAGCGCAACAGCAACAAGCGCTCGCTTGCATCCACCACTGCACCATCCACAGTATCCACAGTATCATCTACTACCCGCACTGGCGACGACACAGCGCGTCGCACTCTCACAAAGCGTCGCACGAAGCGCCGCGCCAGTGATCAGAGCTCCTCAAGTTCGATATCCGACGCTGTTGGGACGACAGCAACAGTAGATAACAACACACTCGCTGGTCGCGTGCGCTATTCGGACGTTGCGCGCGACAACCAGTGGGTCGATTTGGAATTGATTGAAGCAATTGAACGCGACATTGTCGACGCAAGTGAGCGCGTGACGTTTGACGACATTGCTGGTTTAGATCATACGAAGCAATTGCTCCAGGAGACCGTGATGCTCCCGCAGATCGCACCGCATCTCTTTGCCGTACGTTCTTTTGCTGCTTTGTGCAGTTAAACTGGCTCTTGAACTGACTCTCTTTTTTGCGTTCTACAGGACGGATTGCTCAAGCCGTGCAATGGCGTATTGATGTTTGGGCCACCGGGGACGGGGAAGACGTTGTTGGCAAAAGCTGTTGCGCACGAATGTGGCGCAACGTTCTTCAACGTCTCGGCGTCGACGCTGTCGTCAAAATACCGCGGCGATTCCGAGAAGATGGTCCGAATTCTGTTCGATATGGCGCGCTACTACGAGCCGTCGATCATCTTTATGGACGAGATCGATGCGATTGCATCCGCACGTGGTGCTGCGACAGAACACGAAGCGAGTCGCCGGTACGTTGTTGTTTATTTTTATGAATAAATCAGAGAGTAGACTGATCAATTGTACGATCGACAGTGTCAAGACCGAGCTGCTCGTGCAGATCAATGGCGTCTCGTCGAGTGAACACGACGGCGCGCGCGTGATGCTGCTGGCAGCGACAAACCTGCCGTGGGAACTGGACGAAGCAATGCGTCGGCGCTTGACGAAACGCGTGTATATTCCATTGCCAGAAGCGGCAGCGCGTCGTGTGCTGTTTGGATTGAACCTTCGGCGCGTGGATCTTGCATATGACGTTGTAATCGACGACCTCGTGATGGAGACGCAGGTGGGAATGGCTCGATGGCTTCATCAGGCGACAGTGTAGGCTCTGGACTCACTTCTCTCTCTCTCTCTCTCTCTCTCTCTCTCTCTCTCTGTATGATAACAGGGCTACAGTGGCGACGATATTACGAACGTTTGTGAAACTGGTGCGTTTGTCCTGGGGGCTATTGAGGTACTGAACAGACACTGATGCCTGTGTGATATACAAAACCAAACCAACAGCGAAGCGCATGCCCGTGAAGCGCGTTTACACGCCAGGGCTGCTCATGGAGCTAAGTCGACAGGACCAAGACGCGAGTGATGAACTGCGGGATCTGCTCGAGAAGAAGCGCCTCGTGGTCACGAAAGTGCGTTTTGTGTCATTTATGCAGCTGGTGTTGGTAGCAATTGACGAAAACTGGCTCTCTTTCGTTGTGTATAAATGCATAGAGCGACTTTGTCGAAGCGCTGCAGAACGTGTCCAAGTCTGTTGGTCAGGACCAACTGAAGCGCTTTGAAGCGTGGGAAACAGAGTTTGGCTCCAAGTAGAGAGCCAGTGTGGGTGACAAACGTCGAGTTGCAGGGAGAGAGAGACAGAGCGACATGGAGGTGGAAGGTGATACGTATACTAGAAATAAAGAGAAGGTAGCTTGACGCAATCCTCTTTATACTTTGCTTACTCTTCGACCCACGTGACTTTGTCCTGGATCGGCTTGCGTGCACCTTTCGCGACGTGTCCAGCTTTGGGGTACCCGACGTAGAAGAACCCGAGGCACTTGTCCTTGGCGTCTAGACCCAAGAACGTCTTCATGTCGTCCGAGAAGATCGGCGGCCCTGAGCTCCAGTACCCACCGACGCCGTGGCCAGTGGCGGACAGGTGCAAGTTTTGCACAGCGCACGCAACCGCACAGACTTCTTCGATCTCGGGCAGGTTCTCGCTCGCTTGGCGCTTCATACAGATTGCAATCACGTACGACGACTGGAGCTTTGCCTCGACCTTCTTCTCGTACTTCTTTTGCATAAACTTGTGGGGTGGGACCATTCGCTTGTAGATGTCGGCTTCAAACTGCCCGAGGCGCTGCAGCGCTGCTGGTGTACTGAACACCACGAACCGCCACGGCTCAGTGCGTGCATGCGTCGGCGACCAGTTAGCACTCTCGAGCATCTGCTCGAGCACAGCGCGCGGCACTTTGCGGCTCGTGTCGTAGTCCTGTGGAAAGATCGACCGCCGGTGCTTGATGAGCTCGTCGGCGTCCCAGAGTTTCTGTGTCGATGCATTCGCTGTCGCAGTAAGCTTGGCAGGTGGTGGTGTGGCTGGTGCATTGCGTGCGCGTTGCGTAACGATGTAGAGCGCTGTCGTGACCGCAGCAGCGACCGAGAGGAGCGTGACAGACGGCGGAGCGACCATTGTGGATGTGTTGTGCCTGCGTCAAAGCAAATTTGCGAATGGTGACGTGTGACGTTTTGGATTTCGATTTGTGGCCCAAGATGTAAGTCGCTTGATTTGATTTGCTTGATTATGGCCGCTGACTCGTTTTTGCACATTTGCGAAACGTCGTAAGGTCAGGCACGCGTCACGACAACTGTCACGCACAACGCACATCAAAGCACGCGCGCGTCACTTCGAGGAGCTTCGAAAGTAGAGCAGAACCGTGGCCGTCATCACAGCCACATGAAGCTGTATACACTGTGGCCGTCATCATAGCCAAATGATGCTACACATGCAGCACTGAGTGTGGGCATTCTGCAGCACGTGACGACAGCAACGGCATCAGCAGAGCCTCCACAACAACGCAGGAGCAACACACCAGATGAACGTTGGACTCGGTACGCATTCATACAGCTCATTACATCGTCTTCTCATCTGCTGCTGTTCTCTCTCTCTACAGCAACTTTAAGCGCCGCCAATGCATACAATTGACTGGTCTTCCTGTATGCGACCTGCGCTACTTACTCGGTGAGCCACACAACCTTTTCAGCGAGCGGACGCCGCGAGCCGCCAGCGACGTGGCCAGGCTTTGGGTATCCGACGTAGAACAGCCCGAGACACTTGTCCTTGGCAGTCAGTCCTAAGAAAGCCTTCATGTCGTCCGAGAACAGACGCTCACCGGTGCGCCAGTATCCGCCGACGCCGTGGCCAGCAGCAGACAGATGGAGATTCTGCACGGCGCATGCAACAGCGCACACCTCTTCGATCTCAGGGATCCGCTCGCTCACTTGGCGCTTCATGCAGATCGCAATGATGCACGACACGCCGGGCACAGTTGCGAGCGTCTTGTCCACCTTGCGCTGACTGAACTTGGCGTCGGGCGTGAGTTTGCAGTAGAGATCGGCTTCAAACTGCTGCAGCCGCGCAATCGCTTCGAGTGTGCTGAACACGACGAAGCGCCACGGCTCGGTATATTTGTGCGTCGGAGCCCACGTGGCGCTCTCGAGCATCTTTTCGATGATCGCGCGAGGCACGCGGCGCGTTGGGTCGTACGAGCGCGGAAAGACCGAGCGACGGTGCTTGATCAGCTCGTCGACGAGCCACTGTTTCTCGGGCTCGGTGTGCTGGTCATCGTCATCGCTGTCGTTACCGCCGTTGAACGTCGTCGTGGTTTGCGGAAAGAGCTTGGACTGGATGAAGCTGAGCGCCATCTTGGAAGTGTGAGCGCGATGGAGCTACTGGTAAAAGTGCTTGCGCGATGGCGATTTTCGAAGTGTAGGAGCAGGACCTTGTCAAGTGAAACAACACGTCTGCACAAAGGCTAGTCGTGGATGCGAGTCATCTTGATAGGTGTTGATTATGGTCAGCATTATCTTGCTTCCACTTGCAAACATTCCGTCTTATAATAAGAGAACTACACTGCTCGACAGCGTTGTAGTTCCACCCACGTTTGCTGTCATAGCTCAGCCGCTATTGGGAATTGAGCGACGCTGTTTAGATATGTAATTCCCACAGTCAATTGCGATATAATGCACCATGTCGCAACGCAAACAGCG
>JAADXH010000097.1:0-42393 GCA_023337595.1 Globisporangium camurandrum
AGGCGAGCGAGCAAAAAGCGAGATCGAGCGACTAAAATACACACTTTAAAATTTGTAACCCACTGCTCAGTCTCTTCGATTCGCATTCGCAACGTGTTGCAAGCGACGTACGACAACGTCGACGTCAACGGGAAGAGTTCCTACGCATTCGCGCGTTCCAACTGCGAGCTCTAACTGATCAATCAAGAACGCGGTAACCACATCGATCTGGTGGATCTCGAAATCATGTGCTGCTGCATAGCTCAACAGGAGTGATAGAGTCTCGAGCCGCACGACCGGCGAGAACACCTCCAGATTGTCGACTCCAAACTGTTGTAGATACCCTTTGATTACCAGCCTGCGACGATCTGTGGTGTGGACCACATGGATTGGCAGCCTCCTCGTCCCAGCGCGCTCCCTGGATCGCACAGTTGTTTGCGAGTGGGCGTGTGGGATCGTTTGACTTTGCATGAGTATGTAGTGAGTGACAGCATCGAGTGCATCGAGTTCTTGTTTGTTCTCAGCCTTGGATTTGATCAGTGAATAATACGTGGGCGTTTGGGAGTTCCAGCTTCCCTGTTGTCTCCTCATCATCTCATCCATTTACGTGCTTGACGTGCTCCGGCGCTTACACGCCAGAGAACGTCACACAGCCGTGCTTTGAACCAGTCAACTGATCCGTCTGCTGCATACTTGACTTTGAAGATTCATCGATTGTGCAGCACACGCATGGAGTCAGTACGCCCCCCCCAATTTCCATGTGCCATTTGTCAAGGTGCATTGTACTCTACATTCGCTGCGTCGCGCCATTGCGCAGCGAACTCGCTCGCCATCGCTTCTTCAAGCGAATGCAGCTCCAATACATATTCGGATTGGCCCGCAACAAGTGTGGCGCTCTCGCGTACTCGCCACGTCAGCTTCACGGCGCGTCCAGCGCGTCCAGCGCGAGTCACTACACGACGATCCGGATGTCCACTGCTACTGCCGCGCGTGTGTGGTTCGCAATCGTCTCCAGCTTGCCCGCCTTTTGCAGCAGCAGCTTCCTCACATGCTTCAGTTTGTTTGTCATGAGCGTCACAGTCTGCCCCACCTGGGCCGCTGGACGTCGCAATTGACTGAGAGCTCGGACACTTGCTATGAATCGCACGCGTTTGTGTTGCCGTGGATCACAGTCGTTGTCGCGCCGCTGTGACGACAGGCTACTAACACACGTAACTCCGTCGATTTCCCACCCAGCGGGGCCACTGCCGTTGAGTTGTCCCCGCTCGGCTCGGTCGCTTCCGCCCCCACGCTACTTTGAAGCAGCGATCGTTGGCTTGCATAACCGCTTGACGCGCAGGCACTCGTTCCCGATGCTCCAACCCCACTACTTGATGGTTTCCTGACAGCGTGTACCGACGCTCCATTCCTACCACCATGCAGATGTCTGTCTGCATGCACAGCAGCCCCACCACTTTGCAACTCCGCGACAGCATCTCGTGATGCTCCAAACCCACTGCAAAGTTGACCATCTGCAACTTCGTTCGTTTCACTCGATGCGCTCGTGCTCCGCACTGCGCCGTTGTTCAAATGATCGTGTGAATCACCAAGACTCACCACACTCGATCCATTTGCATCAAAACATCGACTTTCCATACTGGCCGCCATCGCAGCTTCCCCCCAAATCTGGTGCGGCTGCTTTGAATCCAAGAGCAAACATCCACAGTCATGGCAGCAGTAGCGTCTGCATTCGGATTATTAACCGCAGCACGCAACACGCACAAGCGCCGTCGTCTATAGGATCTAAGCATCGACAGAGACGACAAAGACGACAAAATAGAAAACAACTGTATTCACAGACAATACACGCCTCTATTTTACGTACGCGTACACACGCATGGAGACGATTAATACGCATGCAAGTTGACGACAACGTATGCACATCGACGCAAGGTGTCATTGACAATCTGAGTACATCGCGTCAGTGCCAACATTAGCTACAAAGCGCATCATGGCGTTCGTGTCGTCGTTTCGATTACCGTCGTCGTCGTCCATGCGACCGCTTCCATCGTCTGCATCAGTCGCGTTTGGACTCGGCGGCGCCGCAGCGGTGACGACAGTAGACCCGCCATGCGTCGCCGAGTTGCGCAAGACGCTCGTTCTTGTAGCGCTCGGTCGATCGTACGCATGCTGATCGACTGACAGTATGCGAATGCCGCTACACGCGATGACGAATACGCTACAACTAACGACTCTCCCATCGACTGTGTCGTCACGTTTGCAGCACGCGTTTCCGCTCGGATCTCGACGTGCTTCTGATCGTGCAGCTCCTTGCAAGCCTTGATGCATTTGCAGACGTCGCACTGCCTGCGCTTCACTGTACGCAACTCGTAGATCACAAATACAGCGCTATCGAGTCTAGCGCATGACATGACAACTGCACATGGAACGCTGTTCGTTCTCTTTTGTTGTGTATGCGCACGCTACTGCTGCTCCCCTGCAGATTTTGCAACTGAAGCGACACTGTTGGTACGCATGCTGCTGAACCACACGTACTGCGCTGTTACTCTCTACGCAACTACTGCACATTTGTCACGCACACTCACAAACTCACACGCGCTGCACGGAACGACAGACGCTGAAAGACGGCGACGTGCTCTGCTACCAGGTACTACAGTAGTACGGCAGTACGTCACACTCATTCGCTCACGCTACATCGTCTCTCTCGACTGACGCACGACGAACGCACTGACTTGATAAAGGAAGATCGCGTGACTGTCGATGCGAGTGCCTTCGTGATCGTACGTCTAACGCTGGCGTTTGCATCCGAACGAGCACTGGTGTATGGTGTGTTCGGTCACTGCTGCTGACGAGATTGTGGTGCTCGGGCACGGTGGATCGACGTAGATCGACGGGTCGCTCTGTGGGTACGTGAACCGCGCATTCAGCCAGCGCTCGGACGCAAGCGAGAGCTTCCAGACTTGGAATGCACGCCAGACAAAGCGCCAGGGTGTCCTCATTGACTTTGGAGACTTCCAGACAACGTATTCGACTGGCGGTCCGTCTCTTTGGGTTATTGACTACTGCAGTACAAGCGATAGAGGCTCACACTCCGAGACATCGTCTGTGCGTAGCGCTGTGTGGCTTTGACGACCTGCTCCGCGTTGGACGCAACGAGCGCACGCGACGCAAGGGCATCGTACGTCGACATGCACATGATCCAACCCGCCTTCCAGCAGCTACGCCAGTCTGACCAACAACTTGCTTTCTTGTGCAAACGCAGCACGCACAAGAGCACACGCGAGCGATCGCTGTCCATATGGTGCGTTCTCACTCCTACACCACACTCGTTTCTATAGAATCCATCAACCAATCACACTCCTATCACCGTCGTCATTAGGACACACTCGAGCGCCTCGTGCAGCGCTTCGGTCTGCGGGTAGAGAAAACTGGACTGAGCGCCAGTGTGCGTCGCTGTTGTTCTTGTTGTTGTTGTTGTTGCTACCCGACGCTGTCGGTTGCAGCAAACTCACTGTCGTCGACTCGCTCGTTCCAAAACTAGGACACATCGCAGTCCGACGTCGCGTACGTTGGCGCGTGCGCGCAGCTCTCAGCGTTTGCAAAGACGAAATTGCTGGCGACAGCACCGCGACGGCGCTTATCAAAGCGCGAGACGCTCTTTCCGATCCATGACGAGTCCTTCGTTTCGACTGCTGCTGCTGGTGGTGCCGCTTCGTCTTCTCCACAACAGCAGCATCGACCGATCGATGCGCTCGTGATCGTACTGTCCGGTCGCCTCGATGTGTTCTGGGACGGTGACGACGACGCCGTCAGCGACTGCCTCAGCGCTGCTGCTAACGCTGTTACGGCGGATGCGAATGGCGACGACAACGACGATGATGCGGTGAATAGTGCGATGCGTGCAGCAGCTGCGCGTGTGCGGCAGGACGAGCTCACGCAGTTGCGTCGGACGCCACTGGCCTCGATCCGACGCGGCCAGACGTTTGGCGACCAAGCGCTCGGACTCGCACTCGACAGTCTGTACCCCCACTCGCACCTTACGACGCAAAGCGCTTCGATCCGCATCGTTGCAGGCGACGCGCCAGTCGAACTGCTCTGGATCCCCCAGTCGCTCTATTTGGACGCATTACGCAACGACCGCTTGAGTCTGTCGTACCATCCAATCTCGTCAACAACTGCGTCGTTCGTGCAGTTCACGGGCGCTTTCAGTGACTGGGCACCGACGTACTTTGCATCAAAAGCTGCGATAGAGCGCGACGCGAGCGACACAAGCGAACTCACGCGGCGGCTCCTGGCAGACGCAGCGCTGTCCAAGTGGACAATCCAGTTCCCACCACTCGTGCTCGATCGGATCTGTCAAGCGATCGAACTCCAGCACGTCAGCGCCGACGCGCGCTTCCTTGGCGCAGGCGACGCAATCCCACATGCGAGCGTCGTCGTACAAGGCGCTTTGCGCGTCCTCACGTCCTCACCACCTGTAGCGACTGATGCTGCTGCTATGTCTACAGCAGTGCCGTCACCAATGACGCCAATCGTCCAGCAGTTTGTCGCAGGCGACGTCTTTGGCGCGACAGAGCTCTTGCAGCACGGCACTACCGCAGCAGCAACGAGCGTCGTGTACGCACAAACCGAGACGCTCCTGCTGACGATCCCGCACTGTGTGTTTGAGCGCTGGCTCGCACCGCTGGCACTCGACACGATGTTTAAAGCTGGCAGTGCGTTTGCGTCGCTCGTGTCGACAGCAGCAGCAAGCGACAGCACCGAACGAACGTCGTCGTCGCTGTTGCGGCCGCTGGACGACGCTGCGCGGTTGCTCAAGCGCATCGGCGTGTTCCCACGCATCCCTCGCTTTGTTCTGGGCGAATTGCTAACGCACGCAAGCGTCGTGTACAAAGCAGCAGGCGACGTGCTCGTCCATGAAAACGAAGCGAGTGCGCAGCTCGTCGTGCTCCTGACAGGGTACGTGTCGTTCTATAGCCTCGAGCACATGTCGACGACGCTCGCGATGTTCCAGCATCACAGCTTTTGTCACTTCCAGAGCTTCGACGGCAGTCAGACGAATCCGGAGGACTTTGTCGCGGACGCACTGGCAGCAGCAGCACGTCGCTTTCATGGCGACAGCGCGGACAGTGCGACGCGCGCGGCGACGATCGCAAAGAACCGCGCAGCGATGCACGGCGTCCACATCCAGACGCTCGGGCCGCTGAACGCATTCCGCACCGGCGTGCTGGACGACGCGACGATCTGCCCTGCGACCGTCGTGGCGCAGACGAACTGCGAGTGCCTCGTGTTGGACGAGCGCGTGTATGCGCACGTGCTGGCGCGACCACACGCTGCGGTCCTGAACAGCGCGACGATCGATGCGATTGCGACCGTTGCATCGTCGACGGCGTCCGGTCGTCGTCGCGTCAGTAGCGTCACGGGTGACGGTGGCATCGCCGAGCTCCTCGAGCAAGACTGTGACGACAACGACGATAGCGACAACGACAACGACGACCACGTCACGCCAGGTTCGCTGCGGTCGATCCTCTTGGAGCGGACGCCGACGTCGTTGCCGCTTGCGCTGCTTAAGTACTTTGACGACCGACAGCACGCAGCGTCGATGGCGTGGCTCACGCAGTCGCCGCGGCAGCTCCAGCAATTGCTACGGAGCATGCGGTGCCTCCACGTCCGTCCAGGTGAGCGCCTGATTCGGAGCGGCGACGTGCTCGACCACGTGTTGATCGTTTTGTCTGGTCGCTTGTCGCTCTTTGTGCGGCTGAGCGACGACGTTGCGACGATCCTCGACGCAAGTCAGCGCTCCGTGCGGAGCCTCATGCTCGAACGGAGCGTCACAAGCAACTACTCGACGACGTCGCAGCAGCTGTACAAGGAGTCCCATACGCACAGCGCTGGCGCTAGTTCAGCAGTGACACACAGCCGTGTTGCGAGCAGCCAGGACGCGTTTGCAAAGCGCAAGTTACTGCGCAGCAAGATCGCACGCATTTCGAACGGCGGCGCGAGCGCAGGACTCTTCCTCGACTCGGTGCTCGCTGCCGTGCACGAAGAACGACGGCAACGCTCGAGCATCGTTGTCGGTAGTAGCAGTAGCAATAGCAACAGCGACAGTGTCGATGCAAGCGTATCTGACAGCGTTGTCGTCGAGCCGAGTGGGACAGCGCGGAGTCGCAGTCCAAGTCGCGTAAGTCCTGTGCTGTTGATGCACTCGGCTGCCTCGAAGCTCCGTGTGCAGCACAAGGTCGACGCACAGCGCAGCGTCAGTACGATAAGCGAACAACGACTCGGTAGCAATGCGCTGTTTCTGTGCCACATTGGCCCTGGCGAGGTTTATGGCGACGAGGTCCTCGCACCACATGGGCTGTTCCACAGTGTCCACGACGTGTTTGTCGACACGGACACGAGCGGCAGCAGTCGCGACGGAGCCTCGCAAGCAGACAGCGCTTCTGGTGCGCAGCTACTGCTGCTCGACCGGCGTGCATTCCACGCAGTCGCGCACAAGAGCGACGCCGAGCTTGAGCACGACTTGCGCGTCCGTTCGCGGTTGGCGACGCGCAAGTGGCACAAAGCCGAGCGCAAGATCGTCGCGCGCAAGCTGTCACACCTTGGCGGTCGAACCGGGTCGTTGAGCGTCCATGGCGCGACGAAAAGCGACGCACCGTCGCGTGCAAGCAGCGGCACGAAGCTCTTTGACGTATTCAAGAACATCTTGAACCAGCGGTGCGTCCACACGCTGCGCGCACTCGCGACGATTCCACTGCTGCGCGATACATCGGACGCGACGAAGCGCGAACTCAGCGTTGCAGCGCGGTTCGAAGCGCTCGAGCGCGGTCAGAACGCATTTGGTACGAATGGCAGCAGCAGCAGCGCCACCACGAGCGACACCATGCGATTCTACATCGTCCTCAGTGGTCGCATCGCCCTTTGCGGCAAGAACTTGTCGAGCAGCTTTGCTGGCGCGCATCCTACGGGCAGTAACAGTACAACGAACGCATCTTCGTCAACAGCAGCACAAGCAGGCGCAAGCAGCCAATCGTCAACCGCAGCGCCTGGCGCGGACAATTGTCTCCGCGAAGTGCTCCCTGGCAGTGGCTTTGGTGAGTTTGAGCTCCTCGTTGGAGACGCGACTGCGCGGTGTGTTGCAGCGATTGCGCTCGAACCGTGCCGTCTCTTGACGATCCCTGCAGCAGCGTTCCGCACACACTGGCCAACGCGCGATGCGATGCAACATGCGATCGCGTACTTGCAAACGCGTGTGCCGTTCTTTGCGCGCTTGGAGCTCGAGCGCATTGCGTACTTGTACACGACGCTGACGTTCGAGACGCTCACGCGTGGCTCGAACGCGTTTGAACAAGGCCAGCGCATTGTTAGTTACAGTGCGAACAGCAACGCGGGCGGCGAGCTGTACTTGCTGAAAGAAGGCGCGTGTTCGATTCGACAGCGCGTCGTACTCGACATGCAGTCACCGCCTGCAAACAAAACGACGTCCCTGTCGATGCAGTCACCCACTCGTTCTCGTCACCACGCAAGCGAGGATCGCACTGCCAACCCATCGCCGCGTCTGCGCGTACTCGTGACTGTTGCAGACGTTGCGGACGGCCACCTGTTCTGGCTCAACGAACCGGTGTTCCCCTGTACGCTCGAGGTCATTTCTGCATCGCTCACAATCACGCACGTTGCGATCGACAAGCTGCGCGCCATTCTCCCGCGGTCGCAGTTTGCAGCGCTCGAGCGCAGCAGCCGTGTGCTTCAGGCACTGTACCAAACACAGTGTGCGCATGCAACGCGTGCGATCGTCACGCTCTTGCGCGAACAGCACGCAGCGCAGCGCGGCCAGCTGGGGAACCCGACGTTCTTGCCAACACTGGCGACACGCACGACGCCGATCAAAGTCGTACCGTCCAGCACGAATCATAATAGTAATAGTGACGACAGTCGTAGCGCAACGATACCGTTCTCGCGCTTGTACATGGCACGACCGGTCGATTTGAACAAGCTACGTACAGAGCGCGACGATGCGCTAGTTGCACAACAAGCTGGAGATAGAGGAGCAATCGTGACAGACTACGCGAGTGCGTGGCGCAGTCGCAACTCGAGTGTTGATGCTGCGTACCGCAAACAGCACGCAAGCGAGTACTACGCACTTGAGAAGACTGCTGGATTGCTGAACGCGACGCTCTTGGGGTCGTTTCCAGACGACGCAGTGCTGCGCCGTCCGCAGCAGCAGCCACAAGAAACAAGTGCGCTGAAAGCAAACGAGTACATGGCGCTAGAGCCAGTTATGTGCGTGTTGCGACAGCCAACGGCTGCTGCTGTCGACGCAAACGCTTCATCGAGCCATCGTTACTTTGACGTCAGCGTACCGTCGTCCTGTCGCATCGACAGCGCGATTCCACCTCACGTACCGACGCCACCGCAATCCCTACAGCGACTGCAGCAGCGTGGCGCTATTGCTGCATCGCCACGCGGCACACGAACGCCGGACACAGTCGCACCAGACGTGAACAGTACGAACAATGCGATGGACGATATCGACCTCGAGATCGATCTGCGGGAGCTCTTGCGGAGTGAAATGACTACAGTCAATGCGCCAATGCGGACGCTGCAGCTCACGCCGTCGCATTCGAAAGCGAACGCGCTCGGTCAGTACTTGGCCGTCGCGCCGTCGCGAGCGCCAGAAGCAATCGCAGCGAGTCCACGACATGCACCGGCTCCACCTGTCGCACCACGCGCACCAGCGCTCAAGTCGCTTGCGCCATTCCATCTATATGGACGAGCTGCGAGTACGACGTTGTCGCCGGTTGGACCATCTCTCGCGTCCACCAACCAGCGCATGTCGCTTCCTCTAACATCACCGTCAACACGAGCGACCAGTGACTCGTCGTCGCTGCTCGCACACGTCCGCAAACAGGGCTTTGTCAGCGTCGCAGTGCTCACACCAAGCGACGCGCTGACGTCCCGACTGTTGCGCAGTCGCAAGCGGCGGTTCGTTGCGGTCGTCGACCATGCGCTCGTCGTATACGCCGACACAATCGTCGTGTCGGAGCTTGGACGCCATGGCAGCACGGCGCCACTGTCGACGTACGTCCTCGGCGCGTCAAGCGCAGGCGGCAGCAACACAAGCAGCAGCGTCACGGATGCGCTCGTACCCAGCATGGCAAGCGACGTCGAGCGTGCGTCACTCGTTCTGAGCGTCGTCGTTACAGTCAACCCTACAACAGCGCTGTTGCTCACGATCGAGAGCGCCGCGGAGAAGAAGACGTGGCTATTGGCACTGCTGCAAGCGTGTGCACTCGGTCCATGTGCAACGCCATTGCATCAGCCATTGCAACATCCATTGGACGGCGCATCGGTGGTGGGATCCGTTGCGGCGTTGCAGCTCCCGCCACAAGACGACACCCCCAGCTGCGCAGTGCCTCGTAACCATCTCGCAGCGTCGCCGCCTCCTGCCCGCTTTCGCAGCCTTCGTTCGACCACCACTACCAACAACGACGCAGACAACGACAACGCAGTGCTCCATGTCGACTATCGTATCAATTAACATCACGCCGCCGCATTCCATGCGTCCTCTATTCGACGCGTTCTTGTACATTCTCTCTACATCACTCTCACTCACTCTTCATTCCTCAAACTGGACGCTCGGGTACCACGTCCGCAGCGTCGCAAGCAGTTCCTCGTAGCTCGCATCGACGTCGTCGTTCACGAGCGTCTTGTCAAACACACCGGGCGTCTCGCTGAACGCCAGCTCACCTGCTGCGTTTGCAACACGGAGCGTGATCTTGTCCTCCGACTCGGTCGCGCGACCACGTAGGCGCTTCTCGAGCTCGTCGATCGACGGCGGCGCGATGAACAGAAACTTCGCACGCAAGCCCGACGCTTTGACTTGCTGGACGCCTTGGATGTCAATGTCCAAGACGCAGATCTTGCGGTCGTCCTGGACAGTTGCCACTGCGCGCTTGCTCGTGCCGTAGATGTTGCCATGCACGAGTGCGTGTTCGAGGAACGCGCCAGCGTCGATCGCGCGCTCGACGTCGGCTTTTGGTTGGAAGTGGTACGCGACGCCGTCGACTTCACCCGGTCGTGGGTCGCGTGTCGTGTGGCTCACGGAGAAACCAAAGAGCGACGGAAATTGCGCGAGGAGGCGGTTGATCAGCGTCCCTTTGCCGACACCCGATGGACCTGCGATCACAAGCGGCTCGAGCTGATGCGACAAAAGGGGAATGAGTAGATGGTGGGATTACGTGAGCTGCTGGTTGTGTAGGTTCTAGTACAGCAAGAGACAGAGAGACGTACGTCCGAGTGTGTGGGTTTGAAGGTCGCAAAGTGATCTTGTGCAAATGCAACGACGTCGTCCGGCTTCTCGAGCAAGAGCGCTGACATGAATGCACTCAGCAGCGTCTTGATTTCAGGGTGCGCCGCGACGTACGCCTCGTGGCTCTTTTTCACTGCTTCCTTGCGCTCATTGAGCAGCGCAAGTTCCTCAAACTGCAGTGACTCGAGCGTCTTCTTGTCCGTCATATCGTGTGGTGCGTGCGTCGTGCGTCGTACGTCGTGCGTCGTACGTCGTGCGTCCGTCTGTGGTGCTGCCCAATTGCGATCACTCGATTTTGACGTCACTTCCAAAAATGAGCAAAACTATTTTCAAAATAATCTATGTGAGAAACAAGAGGTATTAATTTGCTTTCCTGTTTTTCATTTTTATCTATGAAGATATATTATTGTCAAACCGCAGAAGCACTTTACTATAAAGTGCCAAACTCTGTTGACTACGTGCACATGCACTTGACACTACCATAGCCCCACAACCTTCAACAATAATGCTCTCTCTCTCTCCTACGCACGCATATCTACTGCAACACACTCGCATGCGCCGACAAATTCACTTCCTCTTCGACGGGATAGTCGATGTTGTTGTGGTTCAATCCACCAGTCGTCGCTGCATCGAGTGACACGGTTTGGAGGTTATTGTTGTGGTTGTACACTGGCGCATGCACTGCTGGCGACGCCCCAGCGCTAAACGCTCCACTTGGCTGCTGCATTGGCTGCGCTTGCGCTTGCGACTGCGACTGCGTCGCTGCGAGCTTCGGGTTGAAGATCTTGAACTGCGGCGGCCCACGTGGTGCATTTGCACTCGTACCCCCAATCGTACCCCCCGCAGCAGGCGGCGGCGCGTACCCTGCGTACCCACCACCAGCGACTGTTGCACTCCGTGGCTGCGTGGCGTACGGGTTCATGCCATCGGCTGGCGGCGTCATCGCTGGCGCAGCTCCTGTTGCCATCGCATTCATCCCACCACCACCACCAGACGCAGCGCCGGGCGGTGGCGCTGTGACTTTGACTTCGCGCGTGTTGCCAAACTTGGCCGTCAGGGCTTCGTTCCCGACGCTCGAGCCAAAGCCGTCGGCTTGAATCGGTCGGTACTCGCCACGTGTGATGCGCGACGCTGCGGCACCGCCCCGTGGGATCGCACTGTGCGTTGCAGCAGCGTACAACGCACTGTGGTTCGGTGGCATGTGCTGCGTCGCCATCGGCGGTGGTGGGCCGCTGAATTGCGCACAGTCGCCCCCGATCGGCGGCGGTGCGATCTCCGGCTTTGGCGCAAGCGGATCGACCGATGGCGTAATGCCCGGTGGCAAGTACGCAGCTGCTTGCGAGGGGTCCTCGTGCCGAAACTGCAGCGGCAGTAGGAATTGGCGGATCCGGTCGCCCTTTGCGAGGTCGTACGGCGTCTTCCCCATGCGGTTGCGCAGCGCCGGGTTTGCGCCATGTTCAATGAGAAATCGCACTGCTTCGTCGTGACCTTGTGCAGCTGCAAAGTGCAGCGGCGTGTTGTCGCGTGGTCCTGTGCGGTTCACGTCAACACCGCGCGCGAGCAGGAGCTCGAGCACGGCAATCCGGCCGTTGTACGACGCCGTGTGGATCGGCAAGTTACCGGTCGGGCTCGGCGTGTTCGGGTCCATCTGGACGTCGTTGAAGAAATGCAGGACTTTGTCGTGCATTCCCGTTTCGATCGCTGCGTGGAGCTCCTGCTCGGGCGTGAGCGTCGGCGCAAGCATCTCGCCAATGTTCTTCACATTCAGCTTGTCGGCGATGAAGCTAAACATCGTAGCGGCGGCTTTTGTGATAAGTAGATTGGGTCCTTGGTCCTTGACGATTGGGTAGGTGGAGGTGGTGGTGCTGTCGATCTGCTTCCGATGGCCTTCACACGCAGAGCGCCTCACTCGTGCAGTCGCTTACCCCTTTTGACGTGGCTTTTTGAATGTCTTTTTTGAGAAAAAAAACAACAACACGCGCAATGTGGTCGTTACTAAACAGTTACGCTAATTGTGAAGGTATTATTAATTCATTACTCAAAGTTTGAAGCGTTATTAATCCATTCCTAAGGTGCTAAAAAGACTACAACTTCACTCATGAAGAGAAGAAAAAGAAGCGGAAGGCAGCAGCAGCGCGTGCGGCGCGCTGGACAGCAACAACACATAGGCAGCAGCAGATGACGCGTCTCAAGTTTCGACTGCTCTGAGCGACGGCGTGCTGCAATTAAACGAGACCGAGACAATTAGCAACCGCGTCGACCTAGAGGATGTGCTGTAACACAACAACATAGACGTGCAGTCGCAACCGTTCCTGCAGCCACCGTGCGAGGCACAGCAGCTCGCTGAACATCCTGACAATAGTGAGCCTCTAATGCCACATGACGACGCAATCAAGATCCTCGAGCGGTTCTTCACCGTGCAGTTCATGGCAAACGTCGCCGTGCACGTCGCACTCCAGCCGCTCTGTGGCGTCCGTGTGGATGCAATCGAAACAGCGTTACAGCAAGCGGACATGCCATGCAGCCTTGTTGCAACCGAGCGTCGCGCGTTCACGTGTCTCGCATCGCTCGATGTCCAGACGCTGAGCGACCAAGCGAGTGCGCTTGCATTCTGCATCGAGCTGTGCGAGCTCCAGCTCCGCGAGTAGCGACAAAGGCAAGAGTCGACGTGCAGTGCATCGTAGCATGGCTGACGTCATACATACCTGCCTTGTCGCCTTCTGGTGATTGTAATAGCACTGCAGACACGACACCTGCGCGTCTCCCACCGACGCCATCGACGATCACATCGAGCGAGTTTGAGCGCATGCTCGACATAAAGCTCGGATTCACATCGAGGCGCTTCCTCGTTCGTATTGTGTTTGCCCGCATTGCGGGACGTGCATTCACGCGGTCGTTTTTACTCGACATGGCTGCAAACCGCGCAGCGTTTAGTGAAGCGCTCGAGCGCTTCTGCATCCACCGTCCGCTGTCGCTCGACTCGGTCGAAGGGCAATTGCGCCAGCTCATGATCACGCATCCCGACTTGCGTGCGACGCTTGAGCGCATGAACACGGACAGAACTGGCTCGATCAGTGCGACAGAGTGCGTCGCGTTCCTCCAGCACGAAGCCGCGATGACGTTCCCAACGGCCGCACTCATAGCGTTCATCAAGCGCTTCGACGTCGACGGCGACGGGTGTCTGAACTACGACGAATTCATTGCGTTCGTTTGGCCAACGACGTTTGGTGTGTATGTGTTGAGTCCATTTGGGATGTTTTATGTGCCACTCGATCGACTCGAGCGTATCACGAACGTCGTTGCAACGATCCGGACGCGACTGTTCTGGCTCGAGCAGATTAACAACGCCGCGAGTGCTGTTGCTACTGCTGCTGGTTCGTCTGGGAGAACATATGCAGTACAGGTCCAACCGCCTTTGATGAAGCGCAAAGTCAGCGATCATTTTGTCCTTATGCATCATTGTGGGACCGTTCGCTTGCAGTTTCGTCCACAGGACGCTGCTGTGAACGTCGTCACAAATGGCGAGCTGCTTGTGCTTGTGATGGACGATAGTGGCAATGGAGGTAGCGCAGCAGTAGATAATGCAGCTGTGCTACGGTCATCACCATTGCCTGTGTTTGAGTACCGCGTCAAGGCTACAACGAAGCGCAACTTGCCTTTGCTGTTTAGCACCACTGCGCTGCTCGAGAACGAGCGCGATAAACAGCAGCAACAGTCGAGTCAAAAAGAAGCAACACGTCAAAGCAGCACACGCTTGTTAGTAGCACGAAAGACGTCGCATGTATCGACTCGGAAAATATCGAATACGAGCATCGCAACGGTCGCGAGTGTCCACGGCGCGAGTCGAACTGCACGACTACGAAATAAACTACCGAGTCGGACGATCACAAACCAACGCACAAGCAGTACAATCACTACTGTCGGTAGTGTTGTTGATGCTGACAATGCAAGCGATACCTCGCGATGTTCTGGTGGTACAGCGCACCTGCCGCTCCGCAGCGCACGCTATGAGGATACACACGATCCAAGCGGCTCTGTGCTCGATCCGGTCGAAAAGCTGCCGCTAAAAGCGAACAGCATTGACGTCGCTTCTTCAGCAATGCGACCAGCAACTCACGTTGCCGAGCCACCACCGTCGTTGCTGCAATCACTTGCGTCTGACTCGGAGGTTGACGACGACGCGTTCGAGTACTTTTGTGGTGACGATGAAGCGATCGCGAGCGATGGTAGTGGTGATCGCGTCAAGGCACAACGTGGTCGAAACGACAAACCGATTTCCGATGCTGAAGCCATTTCGTATTTGAGTGGTGAGAGTGAAGAAAACGACGAGCCAACACCATACTGAAAACAAGTGGGATGTCATGTCTCAGCAGCTTCAACTGTCACAAGTCGCAAGAAGAAGCCACTTATTCATCTGCTGCATACATCTCACCATTTGCTGACTGCGTGCACACACGAGCGCACCATCCACACGAGCGCTTCCACGACACACCTCGTAACACACCCGACACGATGAGCACATCACCCAGCAGCAACCCGCACAGCGCGCAGGATATTCCGCAGACACCGTACGTCGCGCCAGAGACGCCGTCATTGCCATCCACGAGCGCTGCATATGCGAAAGGACCGGCACCAGCGCCAGGCACGGCAGCAGCAGTCGCCACAAGCACGGCGCCAAAGAACTGCGCCGTGTGTCTGCAGCTGCTCCAGACAGACCAGCCTGTCAAGCAGCTCTGTTGCGGCCACATGTTCCACGCATTTTGTATCGACCAGTGGTTCCGCACGGAGATCAACTGCCCGATCTGCAAGACACAGGTGCTGTTCCCACTCGCACAGCCAGCAGTCGTGACTGCGACACGACGCGATTCGGACCAAGCGCGTCGTCGTAGCAGTGCGGATAACTCTGCTGCGAGTGACGACAGCCGTCCACCGGTCGCTGTACCGCTCGACGGCACGGACGCACAGAACTACGGCACGTGCCGAGACTGCCAGCGCACGTTCTACCGCGACCCAAACACGATGCGACCCGAGACGGCTGCGTGGTACCGCTGCGCGCGCTGCCGCGGCGACGACATGTTCTCGATGGTGCGCGCAAGCTGCAACGTCCAGTAAGTGCGAGTCGACGACGCGCTCCCTTTTCTATTTTATCAGGTCTCATCTTGTGCAGCTGCACGTGCGTCTTGCGTAGTTGGTAGTCGCAGTAGGTGCACGCGCGCACGTAGTTGTAATAGGCCAAGTACCAATGTGTTGTAGCTGCGCCAATTACAGGAGAGGCCACGCTCACAATGAGCACTTAATCAACAAAGTGCATCTATCACATGTGCTTATAGCTATTCGCACCACCAAGCAGTTGCGTATCTGTGTAGACAAGCACAGCATGCTACGACGACAGGTGCATTAGCTGATGCTGGTGTCGAGCATAAAGGCGATCCAGACAGATCTATAAACCAATAATGTGAGTCTGTTTGATATTTAATTTGCTTGATTTGAATATATTTTGTCTATTCTTTTGCCAAGAGAGCACATTACTCCATGCACGAATTGGCGCGCCGAACACTGAAAGCAGAAGAGGGCGATCACGTCGAAGCGCCGATCCAGAGCAACGCCACAATGAAGCAGTCAGCAGGCGCCGCCCGTGCACCGACACAGAAGCATAGCGGCCGTGGCGGAAACAGTATACCCCATGCAGACCGAAAGCGCTCCGTACATCGTCCATCCAACAGCAGCAGCTCCGACAGTGTCGAGGCAGCAGCGACCAAGCGCACAATCAAGCGCGCAAAGGTGCCGACGACTGCACGCAAGACTGCAATCAGCACAATGAGCAGCAAGCAGAAGAAGTCGTCATCGTCCTCCTCCTCCAAGTCACAGTACCCAGAGCTCAACGTCGGCGACTGGCTCGGTACGGCCACTCGCTAGTTCGTTTCCTATATTAGGCTCCTCATCACTACCGCTGTTCGATGAGTGCTGACTGTTGTGTTGCGCATGTGCGTAGACGTCCTCGATGACGTCGGTGTCTGGAACGTCGCTCTCGTTTTAGCAACACCGACTGTCGATACGGTCCGTTGCCTGCTTAGTAGCGGTCAGCCCCTACTGTAGGATACAACCATCTTCCACTCAAAATAATGTACTCTATTTCGCCTATACCAGGTCCAAATCCGCTACGATGGCTGGGGCGAAGCATTTGACGAAATCGTGTCGTTCGACAGCGACCGGATTGCGCCATTTCAGACGTTTACATGGCAAGCAAAGTGCTGGGTCAAGTACCTCAACTGGCCCTGGTGGCCTGCACTCGTACGTTAAACTGTCGCTTTCCGTCACTGGTCGTCACTGATTTATCTCAATGGCATCGTTGTAGGCGACGATCCGACCGCCAGGGAACGAGATTGGAATCATCAACTTGCACACAACCGATAAATTGTTTGTGAATTTTCTCGACCCGAAAAACTTCACGTACGTAATTACGACAGCCTATATTAGGTACACGAGCAACTGTAGCGCATCATCGCGCTTGACATTTGCTGGTGTACCGAATATAGACCGCGTGCTCTATTTTATGTATTGTATATTGACAAATAACATCCCATTTCATCCCTACAATAGGTGCTGGCTGAAGAAAAAAGACGTCGTTGCGTTCACGCACAAGTTTGAACATCACTGTTTGCAATCCACGGGCGCAGACTTTGAATCGTCACTGACGTTTGCGCTCCAATCAAGTGCTTCAGCAGAGTTTCCAGCATTTGCAAGCGGCACTGGGACGCTCCCAAAAGCGTTCGAGACGACGCACACGGCGAGCGTGAGTGAGAAACGAGTGGAAGTCGGTGGTACCAAGCGCTGGCTCGCGCTGTTTGCTGGCAGTCGTGAGCGCCACGGCGCCATGACGGGCGGCAAGAGCTTGGGGAAGAAGACAGCGACGAGTGCTGGTGCAAGTAAGAAAGCGACTGCGAGGTTGTCGACAGGCGCACTCAAGTTGAAAGACGAGGAGAAAGCGGTGGACGAACGTCCGGTGAAGAAGATATCGCTAAAAACGAAGAGTGCGTCGCTATTAGTGGTTGGACGTGCGGTGTTTAGATTGCTGATGGACTGACTGTTGGTGCCGAATATAGTGACGAAACGTCGCAAGACGCCAGCAACAACAGCAGGAGCGTCCGAGAAGTGGAAGGTCGAACCACCGCCACCACCAACTAAACGCGCGAGTCTCAGGACGCTTGTGCTGAACGACGCAGCAGCTGCGCATGCAACAATAAAGGGATCGACAAAGAAAACACTGTCATTAGCCAAACCACCCCCGACACCGCGCGTGCGAGACGATCGGTCGGTCGATAGTTCCGACAGCGACGCGCGCAGTGCAAAGATCCGACACGCACGTGGCGGCGGTCCGCACTTTGGAGCGGCTGCTGCGTCAACTGTGAAGGCTGCAAAGCGAAGCACCAGCAGCCGTGCGTCGACCGCATCGTCAACGTCGTCCGTCGACAACCGCGCGACGAAACGTTTGACGACGACAGCAGCAGCGACGCCAAAGCGGCGGGAAGTTGATTTACAAGCAGCGATTTTGACCGCAATGGGCGCTGCGCCAGTCAAGCTAGAGAAGCCAGTTGAGAAGCGAGCTGAGAAGGCGGCAGCGGACAAACGACCCCGCAGTGTGTCTGCCGCTCAGTCGCTTGGTGAGGAAGAGACGAATGTTCGTAGCGTCACACCAAATGGTCGTGCGCGCTGGCGCTTGCAGACGACGAAAGCGATCGGCAGTAGCGCTGCGAGTCTTACCCAGCGCAACGACACAAATGATAACAAGAGCGACGGTTATAGCAGTAGCGAGAGCGACGACGACCGCGTCGCGCAAGTCGAATCGCCGATCCGCAAGCGCTTGCGTCGCGCAGCAGCAGGTGCGTCACTCGAACCACAGCGTACGGATTCATCGCGATAGGTGATTAGCTGACGGACTGGGTTGAATGGACTTGTGATCGGTAGCGTTCCCAGACAGTTTGATCACTGAGCCGTTCATGGACCCCAACGCGGCGCGCAGTGCTGCAACGACAGCGTCGCCAGTATCGTCTACGATGCCGGCGTCTACGAAGCGCATGAACGCTGTCGTCGCATCGATTGCTGCAGCAATCGCTGAGAACGACGACAGCGACAGCGACGACGACGAATATGCAAACATTGCATTTGATTTGGAGGTTGCTGCTCCTCCTGCCGCTGCAGTCGAGATTGCGCCGCCAATCAAACGCAAACGCGGTCGGCCACGGAAGGTCGATCAGTTGGCATACGCTGCAGCTGCTGCTGCAGCTGCACGACCGACTACGACAAAGACGAAAGCTGCTAGTGGGAAGAAGCCGCTCGTGGTGGCGAACAAGACGACGACCCGCAGTAGTAGTAGCAATACCAAAGTTAAGAGCAAAGCCAAGAGCGCAGCGCTGGGTGCGACGACACAGCTTTTGGTGCCAAGCAACAGCAGCAGCAGTGGCAGCGGCGCGCGGTCGCGGATGATGCGCGTCGGAGCAGCACCAGGTACGAGAAAGCGTTGCAAGCTCATTGGCCCGTCGTCGTTGCTGTGTTGTGCGAGTGAAAGACTATGAAGCGCTAACGGAGCCCTGTCGTTTCGTCGCTTCGTCTACTGCTTCGTGCTGTCCATCGACAGTACCCCCGAACTCTACGAACGACGCTGAGAAAGCAGCGCGGGTGCTTGTTCGGATCTCGGCCCCCAACAAGTTTGCCGAGCCACCACCAACTACTACCGACGCACCGATGACGTTGTCGCGTAGGTTTTCGCTGCTCACTGAGCCGTAAACACGTTGTCGTTGAAAATCGCTACGTGCGCGATCGCTAACTGTGCTTCTTCGCTTCGCTTGCTCTTCTTTGGTTTACCTGTACGCGGTCGATCCACCTGTCTGCTTCGCTACCTGCTACCTGCGTCGTCGTCGCTAGTGCCCAAGTGGCCACCATCGCCACTCCCACGTGGCGCAGTGTTCAACTCGAGCGACGGCTTTTCGACCGCATCGTGGCTCAAGTGCAACCTCCTCCTCCCGTGACAAAACACCACCATCAGCGTCGGTTTTTGGACTTAGTTCACCATTACTGACCTTCTCTCAGCATGGGAAACACCACATTAAAACAGATCGGATTGTTACCTACAGTACTCCTTCGCACATGGCAACTCCATCCCTTCTTCTGTACGTCACTCGCATCCTCACCCTACACTTATTTATCAAAGCGACACCACCGCATTTGACGAACTCATGTTTCATCGATCGCGATCTTGCTTACGGTAACGTTGTGTGAGCAACAACATTACGCAGATTCTCGGACAAAACGATATCGCTGGGGTCAACATACATAGAATTATTTCGACGCTCGATGGTTGGCCGTAAAGACAAATCGGTGCAAGTATACGCTCGTTCGTTCGAGGTCGCGCCCATGCTGACCCTGAAGCTACGTACGCACGCACACATCGGTTGCTCATTTTTGGGTCAAGACTTTGACGGTGGAAGTATTTGTGTTGCCTATGAAAATGGATCTAGTAGAAATAGTATAAATGTACGACTATATTAGCAAGATGCTTGCTTGCTTTCATAAAATATTTTTTTGTGCTCACTTCAAGTAAATCGATTTTTTTGCAATCAGACAAACGCAGACTCGAAAATGCTGCAGCAATTACACCAGCACCGACCCCGGCGCTTGCTGCACCCACCGCCACTGATCACGACGAGCCGACATGCCGCACAGACATATGCGAACACCAGCAGCAGTAGTGGCAGCGACAATAGCGACAACGATGTCGCAGTAGGCGCTGCTGCAGCCGAGACAACAGACGACGTGCGGCAAGAACAACATGCGCGACACACAAACGGACAGTCGCGCCATCGATGGCAGTTGGACACCAACGACAGCAACAACGATACCATCAACATAAGCAGCGACAGTGACGTCAGGTCGTCTGCTGGTCAACACGCGTCGCGACTCGCGACAACGAAAAGGCAGAAGACGAAGAAGTCGTCGTCGCGGCGATTAACATTCGAGCCACTCGTGAATTCTATCAACAGCAGCAACAGCAGTGCACTCACTGCACCATCGTCGCCGCACATGCGTGTACAGCGCTCAGTCACGACGCCTGCAACAATCGTGACGCCACGACCGCCGTCTACTGGACCGAGCAGCGCAACCGCGACGTCAGCAGGTCGCGTGCTGTCAATCGCACTCACGGTCGGCGACTGGCTCGGTGCGCTTGCTTCCATGTATGGATAGCTACCTCTTTTGACTGCGTGCTATGGTCGATTATCTCTCACAACTGTCGCCTCTGCGTGCTCTTCACCAGACGTGATGGACTACGTTGGCGTCTGGAACGTCGCGCAAGTACTGAGCATCCCATCCGATGACGCTGTACGTTTGTCGTAGTGTTTTTGTATCAAGTGTCGCTTCGTCCGCTTACGTGCGACCACGAAACAGGTCGAAGTGCGCTACGATGGCTGGGGCCGCCAGTACAACGAAGTCGTGCCGCTCAACAGCAGTCGCGTGGCGCCGTATCACACGTTCACGTGGACCGTCAAGTGCTGGGCCAAGTACAAGAATTGGCCGATGTGGCCTGCGATCGTACGGTGGAATGCTCTGGATGGGTTTGTAGACAACAACACATAACAACGACGACTGACGTTTGTATTGTAGATGACTGTACGGACGCCTGGAACCGACGAAGGCTACCGGAACCTCTGCAAAGTCAAGAGCGTCTACGTCGACTTTGTCGACAACAAGACGTTTGCGAAACGCTGTCGGTACGTTGCAATGTACGTAGGCGCTGTTTTATATCAGTACCTATAGTAGGCCACATGGTCTAGTTTAGATCAAATGGCCTATTTTAGGACTTACATCCTAAATTAGGATAAATGTCCTAAATTAGGATATCTACAACATCCCAACCATTTGACTTACCACACACACACTCTTCTTTCTTTTGTATCAACAAACGCACGCAACCATCATCAGGTGCTGGGTCGATCAAGACGACGTGTTGCCATTTGACGCGTTCTTTGATCACTTGCGAAAGAAAACGACTGGCGCGGGCTTTGAATCGTCTCTCAAGTACGTGCTGCAAGCAGCTGCAACGACAAAGTTTCCAACGTTTGTCCAAGGGACACTCCCGAAACAACACGAAGCGTCACTGACGATGCCCGTGAAGAAAATGAAGCGCGTGATGGGCCACGCAATTTGGCTCCAGGACTTTGCAAACAACCGCGCACGGCATCGACGGATGCACGGGAATCAATGCGTCGGCGATCCAGAGCCACTGAGTGACGACGACGACGGTGCATGCGAAGTTGCTGCGATCGTATCGATGCAGGACGCAGTTGCGCAACGGCAACGCGACGAACACCGCAAGCGCAACCAGCTGCAGTCGCTGCATCATCGCGATGCGAAAGGCGCTGCAGCAGCTGCGCGTGTGGCGGCGACGTCACCGTCGCCAACGCCCACGTCAGCGCCGAAGAGCCCGCGACCGAGTCCACGTCCGAATGCAACGGTCGCGCCTGCGCGCGCACCTATTCCACACGTGCTCGTGCACCAGGACGAGATTATCGTGTACGGCGATGCCGACGATAGCGACGACGGTGGTGCGAATGATCGGATACACGCGCGACGCACGCGGCGCTTGAGCAAACGGAAACGCAATACGCGTCCGCGGACAGAGCGTCGCACGCCGACACCACAGCAGCAGCAGCAGCAGCAATCGAACAACAGCAGCGACAGCGATGCCAGCAGTGACAGTGAGAGCGACAGTCGTCGTGGTGTTGTGCGTCACAGACGCGATGCATCGCCAGTCGATCGCGTTCGAGTGGGGAGGAGCAGTCGTGACGTCCAGCAGCCGCAGAAACAGCCGCAGCGTCACAAACGCCGACGCATCGTTGATGTTGCTGCTGCTCCTACTGCTTCTCCTGCTGCAACAAAAGCCCGGGAGATTGCAGCAAAAGAGCGTTACGACAAGCCGGCACGTGCTTCGAGTCTCTCGCTCGCAGCGATTCAACAGAGCGTCAAGCGTGAACCGATCGAAGCTGCAGCAACAACAACGTTGTCGTCGCCAGAGCTCGTGCCAGTGTTTACACTGTCGTCTGTGCCGTCGCTGAGCGCTTTGGATGGCGATGACGCAACTGCAAGCGATGATAACGACAATTTGAGCGACGTCGACTATGGCGTCACGACCGAAGAGAATTCCGCCGAACGATTATTGCTGGACGCTTACGACGATACGAACAACGCCAACAACGACGCTGTGATGGAGATGCGCGACAGTGTTGGGGATGTACGTACTAACGCTCTGCATGCTCCGTCGTCGCTACGCAACCAGCAACAACAGCAGCGGACAACATCAGCAGCGACTACAGCGTTCCAGTCGCCACCGCATAGTTTCCTATCGGCCTCGTCCGTCGCATCGACACCGTCGACGACGATGTCGCCAGATTTGCCTGCATTGTTGGATACGTTCGCACCAGCAACAGTGACGCGCCAGCCGACGCTGAAGACAAAGACAAAGGAAGCACAGACGAAAGCAAAGCGAACAGCAACGATGCAAACACAGCGCAAACCACTGCAGTCGTCGATCGAGATGCGCGTCGCACAGGCGCAACAGGCGCTCGTTGCGCTCGAAGAGGAAGAGCAGCGCTTGCAGCAGCACGACCACGCTGCAGCATCGCAATCGACATCTGCGACGCGGCACGTGCGTAGCACTTTGATGCGCGGTCCGCAACGTTCGCCTGCGACTGTTGCGATTGCGACTGCTGCAGACGTGCGCCACGACCGCAGCGCTTTGCCGTCAAAGACGATCGCAAGCGCGTCAAACGAGTTGTCGCTACTGCTGCTACGCGATGCGGATGCGAATGCAGCACGTAGCAATGCGTTGTTCGGACTTCCATGTAGCAATAGCGACAACACGATCGTCGACAACGACAGCAATGTTACTGCTTCAACGCCGGCACCAGCAACAGCAACGACGCCAGCAGCAGCATCGATGCCAGCAGCATCGACAGTAGCGTCGACATCTCAAGTGCCTGTCGCAAGCAACGACGTGACGATGGAAGCACAACCTGCGATCGTAGCTACTGCGACGTCGCTGCTGTCGAATACTCTGCCTCCCAGCAGCAGCAGTCGCGACAATGGCGACGCTGTTGATGACCCGACAGCTGATAACGTGGTATTACCGCAGCCGCCGCTGCGTCGACGGTTTTGTATGATGCGCGCCATCACACGAGGAGGTGCGAACTGTTGTGTTGCAACATTTTTATGCCTACTATTGTGTGGATGACGCACTCACAGCTGCACGCGTTTGCGCTATTCTCTACAGGGAACGCGTCGTCAATTGCTGCTGCGAATGCGAATACCAACGCTACCGCCGCTGCTGTTGATAACGCCGCGCCAATGATCGCAGCGCTCGCGTCCAACAAGTTTGCAGACGCGGTCCAGTCGCCGATGCTCCGGGTTGCTTCTGCACTCGCGACTGGTGCAATTCACTCGAGCTCGAACTTTTCAATCAACGCGTGGCTCCAGCAAGGACTGCGTTGACACAGTCGACGATGAGATGGAAGATAGCGATTGCCTGTTGTGATGGATGTAGTGTGTGCAATGGCCATGTGAGAGAGAGAGGGAGAGAGAGAGAAAGGGAGAGAGATAGAGAGAGAGAAAGAGAGAGAGGGAGAGAGTCAAGTTAAAGTGTAAGTGTATTCGAGCGATGAAGTACAAGTACAGCGAGTGTGGACAAAACGTGTTTTTTTAATCTTTTTATGGCTAGAGGGTTGACTAAAAGATAGCAGAGGGCTGACTAGTATTTACTAGAGGTAAAACTAGCATCTAATAGAGGGAATGTAAATTACAACAATACAGTATAAAATACCGGCATGCCTTCCTTTGAGTACGAAGTCGACGAGGTGCAAACGCTAGCGTTACATGGCGATGGACACTGATGACGGAGTCGCCAGCAATGACAACTATGGGCAGCCCACTATCCGTGTCAGTACTGGCCATGTACCGCTGTACACGACACGTCAGCCGCCGCTCGTGCAACCGCTCGAGACATCGCAATTTGCTGCAAAGACGTTTGCGACGTTTGGTGTCCACGATCTCGGCCACGAGTGGGTGACGCTGTTCCAGACCATTGGCGCAGCGAGTGGCGGCTACAGTCACAGCATGAAGCTCCAGATCCCCGACACGGTGCTACTCAGTCCTAGTGGGTGAGTGCGTCATGTCGTCGTTGCATCAAAGACGACCCGATCGAATGGACAGACGCTGACGCTGTGTCGTTGTGTTTGCTAGTCTTCCGAATATGTGGTACGCGACTAGCGCGTCGTCGCACATCAAGTCACACAGCCACCTCGTGCGTGCCATCCTATGCAGCGTGTCCTTTGTCGCCAGTACATTCTCACAGGTTGCGCTTTCGTCTCGTGGATATGCGACTACAACAACGACAGAGGGTAACAACACGATCGATCCTGGAAGCATTTGTCCACAACGTCAGCAGCAACGATAGCAACAGCTCGCGTGCAGCCCCTAACGATGTTGTCGCGGTTCAGCGCATTGGCTTTCGTGTCGAGACGCTCACACGCCACCAGCTTGAGGTGCGGCCGCTGTTGTCCTTGTTACCTCGCTCAGGTGACTAACATTGTGGCGACCTTGCTGTTGCATTCGGATGTGCAGGCACTGTGCCGCGAAATGGAGCAGCCACGGATCCTCGCGTCGAGTCATGCAAACGATGACAACGGTAGTGAAGCGGCTGTAGCAACACGTACGATTCGAGCAGCGCTCGACGCGATCCCATTCTGTCTCCAGCGGTTCATCCGGCGCGACCGCTACGTGACGTTCGTCGTGCTCTGGCGCTGTCGACATCGACACAAACGCTACGCAGAAGCAAACGACTCGGATGAGCGACAACCACCAAGCAACTCTCCGCGACCACTGCCGCTGCTCACAAGCGACATCGTGTCCAAGTGCGACTTGTTCCTCCTGCGGCGTGAACGCCTCAACTGTAGCTCTATCGATGACGACAACGACGACGACACCGACGCGTTTAGTGACCACAGCAGCAGCACGCACAGCAGTAACAGCAGCAGTGCACTCACACACCTTGAGCTCGAGTCGCCGACGTTGTTTCACGACGCACTGCGTGCACATGGCTTTGACGAAACCGCGATTGTGCCGCAGCTGTACTACATGAAGCTCGCTACATCCGAGATTCTAAACCGACTCAACCGCGGACTAACCGCGCGGCAAGCGAGGGGTAGTGTGTTTGTAGTGGTGTCTGTTCGGGTCTACACAGAGCTGGCGAGCGTATTATCACTTGGTGTCCTTGATGCTATTGCTCATTGCTTGCTGCCTGCTGATCACTCAATGCGTGCTTGACGGCGCTAGGCATCCTCTGCGAGTTCTTTGTCGGCGCACACGACAAGCGCGTGTACTTCTCCGGACTCTGTGGGACGCACTGGGAAAACACCGCACAGGCGTCGTGGGAAGCGCTTGCGCATCTAGACCCAGTCTCAAACGCAGTCAGTGCGTTCCTTCGTTCAGCGCGCCGCACCAAGCACGCGTCTAAAGTGATAGCGCTACGCACTGGTGGTGGTGGCGCTCGTGCATTTTCGCCTTCATCGATGACAAACACACCATCGTCGTCTGATGACGACGACATCAACACTGCGCTACGGAGGTTCAGCGAGCTCAATCCGCGGTTTCCGTCCGTGCAGTCGCCGTACGTGCGTGAAATGCAGTGGCACTTCCAGTCACCGCTGCTGCCGCCCGACGCATCGCCGCGGTACATTGGCGCACAGGTGCCCAAGAGCTACAGAGATGGCCGCTTCCATGCGCTCTTGACGCCCAAGCAAGCTGACTCGGTGAACCGATTGAACCTATCGCCGCGACCACCACCGATGATTGCAAGTCCTCAGCATTCGCAGCACTCGAAGCAACTTGCCAAACTGGAGCAGCTCCAAGGAACGACCACCAGCAGTAGCAGCAGTGCGAGTAGACCACAGCACGTGTCGCCGAGACTCCGAGACACTGTGAGTCGCTTAACAGCACACGGAGTAGCAGCAGATGTGACAACATCGAGATATACGAGTCGCGGCAAGTAACGACAACGCCACCGACTGCAAAACTGGGAGGAAGTTTTGGACACGATGTATGTTCGAATGTACACGACCTACTATCTCTCTGTAGCTCTCTATCTACGCTGGGAGTATGGGAGTAAGAGCGCTATCACACAGGTTGTGCACCACGCCACTCAGATCTGTGTGACGTTTTGCTGGAGGCCGTGGAGCAGCCAGCGCTGGATCTTCCACGGCGCGTCATCGGCCTCGAACTGCGCTTTGCCGTTACCGCCCGACCGAAGCAGCGCGTCTATCGAGAGGTGGCGCTTGCTGTCATAGCTCGATACCGACGCCTCGACAGCAGTGCTAGGCCAGTCGAGACCGATCGATGGCGCGCGGAGCAGCTTGCGGCGGTGCAGGGACGGCGACGATGACACCGACACGCGAGTTAATGATGCAGCAGCAGCTGACGCAGTGCGACCTCTCTGAATGGACAAAATGTTGTCGCTCGAGTGCTGCGCTGCTTTCGATGCAGCTGGCTGTGTCGACGACGACCCGTCCTCATCAGAGGATCCGAAGACGTAGATCTGGCTGTTTGACTTGTCCAGTTCGATAGGCGACAGGGTCACTGACGCCTTGGGTGCTAGCACTCGTTTCGTCATCGCTTTGACTGCTTTCAAGTCCTCGCTGCTTGTGGCGACGACGCTACTAGGATGAGGAGTTGCAGCCTCACGCGTGGTGCTGCTGTTGCCGTTGTAATTGATGTCGACGCTGTCGGTCGCACGTACCAACGCGGCAGTAGCAGCCACAGCTGCAGTCACTTGTGGCACGCGTGGTGGTGCAACGCAGCTGCTCATGCGCGGCGTTGGTGTCGTTGCCTGCAGCAATAGGTCGATCGCTATACGGCACAGCAGTGACGACAACAAAATGTCGACAGTCGAGCAAGGAGGCAGCGACAGCAAGAGGCAGCGAGACAAACAGAGAGAGACAGAGACAGAGAAGAAACTTGCATCAACACGATTGAACGCTCGCCACAAGAAGAAGAAAAAGCTACAACGATCGACGCACATCGCTACGACAGCGAGTCGATTCGAGTCGTCCAAACGGACGCGCAATCGGCATCGTCGTCGTCGCAACAAACGACGACGCATGGGACACATACGCAAAATCAACCTTTCACACGCTTCTGCACGTTCCGCCGCGTACTCGCGCGCGCGGGGCGACTCCGCTTGCGCGGTGCTGCTGTCGTTCGTCCACTGCGTCGACCACGCGCCGACTCGGGGGCTTCGTCGTCGAGGTCGTCACCAGCGTCCGACGCATCTTCGTCTGCAGCGTCTTCGTTCTCATCGCTGTCGTCGTCGACTGTAGACGGCAAGCAGGTGGTCGATTGTCAGTAAATACGTAGAGGCAGGAGAGACAACACTAGGCAGTTTAATCGACAAAGGAGACAAGCGCACCCGCATAGACAGCGCCTTCGGCGATCTCTGCATCTTCGTCCGCTACACCAGCCGACGCAGCAGCGCGAGTCGTTGGTGCGTCGTCGTCACTGTTCGCGGAGCTACCCGTTCGGTCGCCTGCCGCCGTCTCGAGACCGTAGAGCACGCGGTAGCGCGCACTGAACGACGTGTACGCCGCATACCAGGCCTTGTCACCGAGTTTGTTCTTTTGCGCCGTGAATGACAGCGGCGACTTGCTCGAGTACTCGATCGGCAACGTGCCATTGCCGACAAACAGCAGCGGTGAGCTACTTGCACTCGCGCGCTGCGTATGTTCGACAAACTTGTGGAAGTTCTTCCCGACGTTCTTCCCCGCGCGGTCTTCAAAGTTGTCGTCAAACGACACGACGCTCTTGCGTTGCATCCAGCACCTGCACACAAATAATGATTGTTGTTGTTGTTTGTTGTTGTTTGTTGTTGTTTGTTGTTGTTTGTTGTTGTTTGTTGTTGTTGCATGACATGAGAGAGCAATCGTGTGTGAGTCACGTGTCCAGTCAAATCAGTCGAATCAAGTCGAATCGATACAACAAGACGCACCGCGAGCGCTTGTCTTCGTCAAACGAATCAAAGAACTCGACAAAGACTTTTGTTTCTGCACCAAGCGATTCCACGGCGCCGCGTTTCGTCGGTGCGCGCAGCACGACCTGCAATGTATCATCGATAGTGAGACACACAGCATATCGATTGTAATGAGCGTCGATAGGATACGAGAGAAAAGCGTCAGCTGATCAACCAGTGAACCAGGGAAGACGTCACATACACACACAACGTACGAATGCAGGCCACCACGGCCACTTGGCGAGCTTTGCCCAGCACTTTTTCACGATCGTAAACATGTGCAACGGCGCAAGGCGCTGGTCTGCGACGTTGACCCACTCGTTGTACTCGTCGCCCCAGCCGTCGTACTTGATCTCGACCTGTTCGTCCGTTCGTGTCCAGAGCAACAGCGACGACGTTGCAAGCGGCAGTGTAAGTGGCTGCTGTGATCAACATAAAACAGCAGCTATAGGCACGCGTGGTGCTCGCCACGTACCATCTCCTCGTCGTCATCGTCTTGCGCGACGTCGACAACCACGCCAGTGTTCCAGATCCCCTCGTTGTCCAGCACGTCTGTCCAACAAGCGCGCACGTATACACATACTCGCACACGTGAGTGAGTGCGTGCGTGCGTGTTGATCATCCTACGTTGATCTCGTTCGATCGCCTATACTCGTTCACAGCACGCACCGAGACGCAGTCCGATCGTGAGCGGCATGCTTTCGCTCGTCATGATCGCTTCGCTTCGTTTTTGTTGGTTTGGGAGATGAAGTGACGACTAAATAGTCGTATTTTATGCAGAATATTATCACTTACATTATTTTATGACTTAAACTTCATCTTGCAAACACCTCGGACAGCATATTGCATGGCCAGCTAGTATTTGACAAGCTGTCGCGAACATTGGTTGAGCGCGTGCACATGGATAAATGAGATACACACAACACCACTGGACATGCTGTCATCACTAGTATGTACATGCTATCACTCTATTGTACTCAAGCATCACGCAGCGCTGCTACAACTCAAGTAAGCGACTCCCCAATCTAACTACACTCGCGTGTCAGCTCTGCTCGTACACAGCACGAGGGATCACGACGAGCTGGTGCCTACACGCACAAGCTACCACCTACTCGACGACCACACACAGCGGAGATGCAGCGACTGCTGTATCTCGTATGGCGTCTGTTTCTGTCCTTGAGCGCCTATCACCACTGTCAGCACGATGCAACTGCGACAACGCTGTGGTCGCACTGGCAGGTGTTTCTGGCGCCAGTAGAGTTTGCTGCTGTGCTTCCCACCACTGCGCAGTCTCGTCTAGTAGTGGATGGAAGTGCGGTTTGTGGAACCGCTTCGGTGCGCGCAACTTGCAATGCGATGACGGCAGCAGCTTGCGCTCGACGACAGCGCCAGGTAGAAGTGCGCGCAACGACGCGAGTGGTGGTACACTAGTTGGGCGATGCGTCGCGGCGCGCTGCATTCGTCGTCGCTCCTGTGTAATCAACGCCACTTTCTCGCTCGTGTCGCTGTCGACACCCATTGCTTCTGCAGTCGACAGCACGCCGTCGCTGTCATCCTCGCTGTCGTCACTGCCATCGCTGTCGCTGCCTTCTCGCTTGTGACGCCATCGGTGGCACACGAGCTTGAGCGTTGCAACACCAACGAGCGCAAGTAGAAGCGTGAGTGCGACGTCAAGTACCGTGCTGCTTGCGCCGAACTGCATACGGCTGCGACTTTGCTTGTGTTTTGCTGGAAATTGACGTTTTCGCCAAATTACTCAATTGTTGCTGATTCAGAACAAGAACGTATAGAATATGATATAGTATTGTTTACACTAGCAATGGACATAAAACAACACCGCCTAAACAAATGTACCGCAAAATGCCGCTTATAAACGATGTCGAGAACCATAAAACATGTTGCGATCGGATGGAGCATAAAATGCTAAGCACAATTAGTCAGTTCCTCCGCCTGAATAGCGTTATACGATCTCATTCACCTCCATGATGTGTCGAGCAGCACTACTCTAGACAAAACGAACGCACTAACTTGCGCGCCACCATTCCCACGACGAAAGGAGCAAGCAATGTGCGTCAAGTCGGGCAGGAACCGCGCGTAAATGTACAACAAGTTCGTGGATTTGGCTGCTGCTAGGTCGAACGACGCTCGTACTGACTCGTTCACTTTCACATACGCAGCGCTACATTGACAGGTCCGACTGTGCTGGTCGTACTAACGTAGCGTGATGCAGCGGCTTGGTGCTGCTACTCGCGACAACGCAAGCGTAAGCAAAACAAAGCAGATCTGGCCGCTGTCTCATTAAATCGGTACGCTCGTCCAGCACCTGGGCGAGCAGAGTGACCGAGTGACTCGGGGTCGCAGTGCTCGAAGGCGTGATTGACGAACTTCAAGACCAAATCGCAGCGACGTGCACGAGCTGATTGACTCAAACCTCGTAGTGGTGTACGGTCGAGCATATCGTAGTCTGCACGTACCGTTTCCAACAACTTGACGTGCCGTTTTGAGAATCTCGTTGATAGTGACAACGCATCGCGCAGCGCACGACGCTTGCGTATAAGATCAACAATAGAGCAGTCATGACAAACTAATGCACAGCGAATGAAGACGCGCCAAGCTGGCAAACACGCTGTGTTGCCACAGGTGCTGCCGTGAACGCGCGTATCTTACGTCGTTCTTGACAACTTTGCTCGATTGTTTATACATTGACAACATCACACAGTGTTAATGTTAATATATGCGGCACTGGTAACTTTGTTTAGTCGCAAGCTTTTTATGTGGCTAGTCAGTTCAATACATTATATACAGCGACCATTCTTATTGGCTCAATTAATATACTACTTTGTTGTTTTGCTTTAGCTTACAGGAATCGAATATGTAATTGACAACGCTGTAACTTTTATGTTGTGTTAAACAGTGGTCGTTGCGAATAAGTTTATTTAACTCAATCTAAAAAGCTTAACTCCGTTTGGGTCGATTAATTACGCTAATGTTATGAATTTGTGCTTATTGTTCAAAATAGCTCCATTTAATATGCTACATTGATGTACTATATTAAAGTTTATTGAGTGGCAAACTATGGCAAACTCGGTAGTATTTTTGGTTTCGATAGTGCTATGCACAATGAATGCTCTCAGTCTAACCCGTTGTTACATATAAAATATAGACCACATACATATTGACGTCGTGTGTAATGGTACACAGACAGTGCCCGCTTATAGCACGCACCTATGTGTCACAATTACATCTATATATCGCACAGGTTCAGCGGCCGGAATTGTCGATACAAAATCCTAGTGCATTTTTTTACTCACATTTGATCGACATAAAAACACGAGCACACTTTTGTTCAGTCCCAATCAAAATCGCTTATCATATAGGCGTTTATATACAGTATATTGGGTGGTTATTCGACAAGTTGAACGCCTAACTGGGATTAGCGACGTGCTTGCTGTATTTTCTGTTGTTTCCTCCAATGTGCTAGATTAAGTATCAAAGATTATATACATATGAAATATTCAGAACAAACTGTGACGTTAACAGAGATACACATACGGACGAGCAGGAAGACCCAGACACAATATCGGCCCAGCGTTACAAAGTAGGAACCAACTATCTCTTTGCTTTTTTGTCCATCACGAATGTGGACAGTTTTGATCAGCCTATAGTTTGTCGGCGGGATTGTACCAATACTGACCTTTTCAAATTATCGAGGCTGGATTGCATCATTTTAAAGGCAGTAATAGCTTGCATTGTGGTTGATAGCATGGCATTGAGATATTCACTTGTATTAACCCATTTAACAAAAAGATGAGCGGAATTTGGTGGAAACTCCAAATTTTATAGAGAACAAATGTGAACGGTAGGCCTTCTTGCTCGTCCTTATAGGTATACAATACTTCTGTTATGGAATAAGTACTGCATTTGCGGGGATGTAAATCTATATATGTTTAATGTTCTTAAGTTGCATGTCACTAATAGTCACACTGCCCTTTTTTGGTCTCAAATGTGTGCTGTGAGTGGGTGTTGTATGTAATTTGAAATTTAATAGAGATAACCAAACATGTCAATAGATATTTGTATAACTAGTACTCGGGATTTAAATACTATACATGTGAATACTACATTTGGCACCGCGTTTTGCAACATCACCTAAATATTTGTATGCATACGTTGTTTTAGCTTACAGTTAGCAACTATCTTAAGGGCGGTGATATTGCGACCGTCAATACGATAGCGTACCTATGAAAGCACATATTAATACTCGCTCTCTATCTGTAACCTCTTGCGGAAGTCCGGCTCGAGGCTTGTTGTATTTGGTCAAAATTTTGAAACATGTTACATGATTGTACTAACATCATATTTGGTTGTTACTCTGTGTATATTTCCATACGGGACTAATTTACGCCGCGATATCTTTTTGATGAAGGGTGTAGATTGTGGCAAATATATACATAGTGTCGTGTGATTTTCAATGCGTTTTGCACATAAAGTTGTTTGTGGTATAATCATTGAATATAGACACAACAATATAGACGTCGTAAATATAGAGTTTAGGCGAACCCACGCATAACGTACTTTAATATCTGTGGGTACAAAAATGAAATATAGGTCCCTATTTAATTTGATTTTTTAATGAATACCAAACGAAATATCGCGATTCACTTGGATAACGCTAAAAATGATACAGTTTGGGAGCAGACGATGCTTGATTTAGTCGCTTATCTACATGGATACTGCAACGTTTACTATTGCTTTTTAGAGCTTATACACATATCTACACATGACTGCAGCGTCGACGCAGTGCATCGTGACAGCTCGCTGCTCGAGAAAACATGTGCAAGAGAAGAGAAAAAGTGAAAGGGAAGAGAGTACGCATGAAAGAAAATCGAGCGTTTTGGTGTCGCCTCGGTATTGTTGCCGCCAGTTTAAAACTACTCAGCCAACTATAAAAACTGACTGAATAACGTTGCGCGACGACGAACATATCGGAATAACAGATTAGTATGCAGTAGTGATATTGTAATACCTTCAATAATACAGCGTGTACATACAAAACTCTATATTATCGCATCGTAACATGTATACGCGATATGTAACGGGTCCATACTTCGTACTTTCCTTATGTATATTGAACCGATGCAGTCGAAGAACCTGATATCTTATGCAACCCACCAGCATGTATTTATAAGTATATCGATATTTATGTATACCGCTCGGATTGCACGTGTATTACAACGATCGAGATATGTTGGAATATGAAGATCATAGAATTTCCAACATATCTCGATGTAAACCGTTTCTATCAGACGTCCGCCTTAGTGTTGTGACCCACCAATTCTGCTCATACTCAGTAGCGTATATACATTCAGTTCCATTAGAGTCATACCTAAGTCGAGGAATTATGTAGCGCAGCATGCTATTGTGAACGGTAATATAGATACCAGATGAAGTGACATGGAATAGTACTTGGCGAGTAACAACTTTACAAATAGTACCTTAAAGATAGTACCACCATCGTTTGGCCATCTTTGTACGGCTAAACATTTTTCCATGAATATGCTAGTTACCAATTAGATCAATATCTGTCACAAATGAATCGGAATATTTGGTCGCTGCAAAACGAACAAAGCAACCGCACTCGTGCAAGAGCGAGGCTGGCGTCGATGGGTCCACCGCTCTTGTGGATTTGGTTGAGTCGAGCGAAGTAGCAAATGCTGTTTCGTCGAACAATGATGCGTCGCCTCTGGCCATAAGGGCCGCGCAATCGCTGATCAACCCACTAGCAAACCATTTTCGCCAGCCTCCTCCCCCTCCAAAGCAGCGACATGCGCCGCCAATAAACAAACGGCGATCATCGCCGGAACGCGCGGATGCCTCGCGTTGCTCACAAATATCGATGGCATACCCGAAGAAGCAAAAATTGCGACATTCAACACCAATTTAGCAGTCAGCAGCAGGAAGACGGACCTCGACTTGTTGGACGTGACGTAACTACGAAGCACGTCTTCAAGCACGTGATTCACGCGTTCTGTATGCCCATCAGTCTTAGGATGGACATCCGTCGACATCAAGGCGGGACCCGAGCAGCTCAAACAGCCTGGTCCAGAACGTGGACGTTAAATGCGGATCACAATCGGACATGACCTACTCGTGAAGGCCGTGAAGACGGAATACAGCTCCCAGAAAGTTCGTCACGGTCTACTCCAAGCTCACAGTAGTCGCAACCGGATCAAGGTGTACCATCTTGCTGAAGCGGTCGATAACACAGCGCAAGCTTGCGTTCGCCAAAAAAGATTGACACGAACGTTTGTCAACGCGTACTCCATTGCAATATGTGCTTTGTCGTGAACGGGGTAATTACGATCAGACGGCTTCACTAATCGAAACTGGTAACTCACCACGCGTTCATGGCCATCGTCGTCTAATTGCATCAACGCGCATCCGTTTGCAAACTCGGACGCATCACACATGACGTGAAATGGCGTAGTCTTGTTCGAGACCACCAGAATCGGAGTAAAGGCTCCGCTCCATCAAGCTCGAACGCGGCTTAGCATTTCGGAAAACAAGTCCAGACGACGTCTTTTTTGAGAAGACTCGACAGCGGTCAAAAAACTCCGCGTACGACTTTGTGATTTGCGAGACCGAGCCACTGGCGCAACTCGAACTGGGAACTAGGGGTCGGCCTTTCACATACCGACGCAATTTCTCAGTATTGGCTCGAATGCCGTCCGGGATCTTCGGTGCAAATAAGATGCAATCGCTCGTATACAACTTGTGTTTGCGCATCGTCGAAAGCACATGTTGTAGCATCATCTTTGGTTCGAATCAGCTACCACCATAGTTTGAGCAGACGCTCGGCGCACGCTTGCTATCGCTGTCGTACGGGAGACACTGCTCAACCGTCCCTGCTTGTTGCGGGAGCGGCTGCTTAACCGCAGACGTGTGTTGCGGGAACATCTGACTGACACCGTGATCACATAATGGGAGATCCAGCTCGACAACTTTCTCTTGGCGAGGGGACACATCACTTGCGCCGGCGTGCCGCAGGAGCCTCTGCTCGACATCGCGAATACTTCGTGGAAGCCGTTACTTGGCCACGTTCTTGGAGGGTAGGCACACATTGGCCACGCTGGTGTTTTGCGGAAGCAACTACTTTAACGCGTCCTCACTTTCCCGGAGCCGCTGCTCGACGGACGTCAATGCATTCGGGACCCACAGGTCGACCAATGGTGATGCGTAGATACATACGGTGCACAGAGGGCCATCTGTCACTCCTTGCGGCAGTTTGAGCGTCGACTTTGAGGTGACGGCAGCGACATGCGGCCACGTATTTGGTTACGACTTTTAAATGAGCGAAGACGCCGCTAATCTCAATAGAGCGGCGGCGCTTCTCTGAGCAGGCAAACCAATCGATGTCGGGTTGGTAACGCGGCCGCCACGGCATTACCAAGATACAATCGAATGAGATGCAGTCGAAAGAGAGCCCAATGTTGACGACAAAGAACTCGTCTTGACTTGTAGGCAGCGAAACATTGCGCCGTCCGCGAGTTTGACGGCCAACTCTCCCGATTCATTGCGCGCTCGCAACTCTAGGGCGGTTCGCACTAGCTGCCAAACGCTACAAAAGAGTTGTTCGTCGCTCTGGAATTGAGAAGCCCCCGCAGCGGGCGTTTGGCGCTGGCGACATGGAGTTGGCCATCATTCAACCACGGGTCACAGTGTGTGGTGGTGGCATTGAGCCGTGTATGATGCACAGCATGACTAGGATGCAGATCAGCCACCACTTGTTTACCTCCTCCATAGCAAGTAGGAATCCCGAGCCTACTGACTCATCGCATTTGGGTTGCCGACCGACTCGGCGACGGCGATGACCGGAACAGGTGCTCAGCACTCAACCATGATGACCAATCTTGCGGCAGCGATAGCAAGTGATTAGGCGCTGTGCTTGACTGGATCAATAACCGGCGCGGCCACTGCCGCCACCAGCGCTTGGCGCGAATCGGCGTCGAGTCACATATAACTAGAGCCCACTGGTCCAATTTCGCGATATGTGGAAGTAACGCAATGTTTACACAACGTAGTCGCCACACAACCCGTGGGCATACACGACCCCTAGCGTTGCTGGTTGATCGCGCGTCAGCGTGTATTGTGTCATGCCCTCGTGCATGCCATTCGCAACGACACGGACTTGAGACGCCATGACGATCGGCTGCCACATGCTGCATGAGACCAAGTGTCGCGCGTGCTGCACGCATTCACGCATCGGCAGTTTTCCTTGGCGCAACGCAAAGAACTCTGCGCACAAGTGCGGCTCGTCCTGTGGTGGCTCGGACGCGAGCCGCATACCATCTTAAATCGACTGAGGTGCCATAACCCGTGCGCGTCGGCGACTAGCTCCCCCGTGTGCCCATTCTTTGACCTTGACGTAAAGACGTGAGATCAAAAAGTTCGCCTTCGCTTGCTCGGTCGTGATTCGACGCGAGGAAATTTGTAAGATCAATCTCGCGAAACCAGCGGGTTTGCGGGTGGCGGTACACATAGCACCACTGTTGGTTTGGGTCTTGATCTTGACCGTCGAGCTTCCGTTGCATGAACTCATGAGCGGTGACCGCTATTTATCAACGGACTCTGATCGCAGCAGTGCGCCGATGATGGAGCTGCTGGACGCGGCCCATTTGTTCGCCGTCAGGTGCGGGAAGATCTCGTGTTTCTAGGATGTCGATCTTGCCGTTTATGGGGTCGTTGGGAGGACTATGAAGTGTTACCAGGTGTTACGAGAAAACAAAGTGTTATTGTCTTGCGATGAAGCACGTTTTGCTCTGCATTAATACAACTAATCGTCGGCCCTTTAACCAGTGATGTAAATCAAGTGATACAAGTCCAACACTGTTATTAGACCAAATTGGTGCTGCGACAACCAAATGACCAACGAATCAGCATTTAACATGCATACTCACAAACACAAACCTATGACGTTGGTGCGTCACGACCAAAACTAGTGCTCACTATAAACAAACTAAAAATGTAATACCATGATTCTAACCTAACTGGTAATAAATGACCCCTTTACATCATCCCCCTTCTAACACGCGAGACACGCATTCTCGTGAACACTTGAGGAGGGGACAAAAGCAAAATATGGAATAAAGTAATTGCAATTGCAACCGACGATCTACAAACGGCCGACCGGCAACGACGCGTCGGTAACTTGCAGGACCACGCAATATTAAAGAGCAACGCAGCACACGCGACGAACAACGCAAGTTGCACGACCCCAGTGATGACGGACACTCCGACGAGCACATATGTACGTTATACATACTTCTTGTTTGTGAAGAGGTACACTATTAGGAATGTGTACTAATTTTATCGTATTTATCAAACGTAAATGGTATTTATGTGTGTCGTTCCACATCGTTGTTTCATACATGAGTTGCATTCCACATTGATGTTTCGTAAAGGAAAGGTGAATAATTATGCGCACTCGAAAATGGCGTTGTATTACGTATGATATAGACAAGAATGACACAGTTCATAGCATAAGTTTTACTTGCGTAGCATTTACCCAAAAGTGCGCAGTTGCATTGAAATTGAAACAAAACTCGAGATTTGAGGTTGATGTTAGTAAAACACTGGCAGGCAAAATCATTGTAATTGTGTTTCCAACCCAGCAAACAGTAAATCAATGCATTAACAGAAAAGAACTCCGGAAATACATAATTGCATCCTTTGAACTACTACATTTAAATGTACATGTATTTGCTCATAAATTTGTTTCGCAAAAGTTAGCATAGTGGACATATTATAACAATACATCGTGGTTTTCGTGACTTATTATTAGCCGAGTAATCAGTTTCATAATACATACAAACAAATATTTAGACACAAGCAATTAAGAACTGAGTGGGATCTGGAAAATATCTGATAATATCAAGGCTTGTCCTTAACCCTATCAATCAATTATAGGTACTATTTACGACAGGTCTGGAGCATGGCAGTTGTCCCGAATGCCTGATTTGGATGAGCTACAGCTGCGGCTCCACACACATCTTCAATGTCAACTGTACCATGTGCCGCGCGAGCTATGAGCTGTGAGCCGTCAGTATCGGCGAGCATTCAACCGCGCAACAGTAATCAAGCGCACACACGGCGTTGACTGCGCACCTGTCGGCGCGACTCGATGGCGCCTGAACGCCGAGCAGACGTGGAGCTGCAGGACGAGCGCACCAGTGCTGATCTCGAAGTGCAGAAGTCAACTAGCAGCGGCAGTGCTGTGGACGGTGTGTCCTCACCGACTGTACCACTACGAGGAGCAAAATCAAGTAAACGCAAGCGCGAGACGAAGAAGAAGAAGCGCATTGTGACGCAGAATGACGACGACGACAGCGAGCCGATCGTCGTCACGATCGGCGACCAGATCGGTGCGTTTTCTATAGCTATCTGCATGTGAGTCTCAGTGAGGGTCTTGCTTTGCTGACAGCTTCGCATGCAACTGCGGCGCTGGATGCGTGGTGGGAACGTCAGACGTGCTGGACGAAGTCGGTGTCTGGAACGTCGCGCAAGTCATTGCAACACCGACAGTCAACTCCGTTCGTCTCGTTATATGGATTTTGTTTGCATGGCTTGCTACTACTTGTGCGCGTCTCAGTCCACCTCATGCTTGTTGCGTGCATGCAATGGATCGACTCGACACGCAGGTGAAGGCGCGCTTCCAGGGCTACGGCAAGCGCGAAGACGAAGTCGTGCAGCTCGACAGCGACCGCGTGGCGCCATTCCACACGTACACGTGGACGGTCAAGTGCTGGGCCAAGTACAAGAGCTGGCCCATGTGGCCCGCACTGGTGCGTTTGCTGCCTCACTTGTGATACCACGTTGTCTATTGTACCTGCTTGTGCTGCATCGTCGACGCTGTTTACGGATTGAAAGCGCTGTCCATTGTCTATTGCTGCATCCATGCACAGCTCACGGTGCTCGCTCCAGCGAACGCACGAGGCACCAAGTGCTTGCGCAACATGTCGGTGCTCTTTGTCGACTTTGTCGAGCGCCCGCAGCTCTACGGACGCACGCGGTGCTGGGTTCAAAAGACCGCGATCGAGCCATTCGAGAGCGGGCTCGAGCGCTTTCGCAAAGGCTCGACGGGTCAGGACTTTGAGTTGGCGCTCGAGCGCGTGCTGCTGTCCGATGCGACGACAGTGTTCCCCAAGTTTATGAAGCACGGCGTCCTGCCGTGGATCTACCGCAAAGCAGTCGCGACGCCGCATCCGCTGATGCTGAAGCAAATGGGGGCGTCGACGTGGCGCCAGCAGCTTGCGACGAGCACCTGTCGGTTCGAGCGCAAGTTTGCGTGCAGTGCGGACCAGATGGAGAGCACGACACTCGGTACCGAGCTGTGCGACAGTGCGCTGCGCTCGGACATTGTGCCGATCCTGAACATCTTGAAGTACGACAGCGACGGCGACAATAACGACACTGACGAGAGCGACACTGGCAAGCGCAAGCGCAAGCGAACGTGGCTAAAGAAGAGACGCGTCCAGCAGCAGCAGCAGCAGCCAGCAACACTGCTGCGCACGCGTTCCAACGCGCTATCGCAACGCGAAGTAGCAACAAAAGAGCGGGAAGACGCTCGCGCTGCTACTGCATCGAGTCGCAAAGCCATGCGCCGTGAAGTCGCGCGCAAGTCGCGCGAAGATCCACAGACCGTCGCGCGCTTGTTGAGCAGCTCGAACGACAGCAGCATTACTCCCACGAAAGCGCAGAGCTTGGCTGGTACAGATGCGAGCAGCGAGCAGCACACTGTCGAGCGTGCGTCGAGATGCTACAGCAGCAACGGACGAGAGGTCGCTAGCAAAGAGAGCGAAGACCGACCAGCGTCGTTCGTGGCGCACGCACCTGCTCGGTCTGCTGCACTGGACACGGCTGCAAGTGACGACTCGACCGACGACAACAACATCCCGATCGTTTTTTGCAGCACGTTGCGTCTGCGAACGACGCGTGCGCGAAGCTGTTTCTGAAGCTGTTCCCAGGAGACGCAAGCGACGATGCAAGTGAAAACGAAGTGCGTGAAACGCGCGTGACGACAGCAGGTGCGTCTCGTTGTCGTTGCTTTAGGCTATGCGTTGTTCATAATGCTTCCTACGTGATGCAAACATACACCCACAGGTCAACGCGTGCCACCTACGAGCGAGAGCGAGAGCGAAACTCATGCGAGTGGCGCAAGTGCGAGGCGCGTTGTGAAGCGTGCGCTGCGTCGCCAAGTCGCGTCCAACTTGCACGCGTCGGCAGCATAGCAGACACTAGCGAGCATGGAGCTCCGTCAGTCGAGTCGTACGTCTAGCAACTGCAGTGTGGACAGCAGAGTAGGTGGAGTTGGCCATAAATGTCTACGTTCTTTCTATAGATCGCTTTGGTTCGCACTCGCTCGTATGGATACGCTTCTACACTGCAAGCACTGCTGCAACTGCAGCAAAGCCTGCCAAGTGGCGTCGATGGGTCTTTTCGCTACTGTCGGAGCGCGTCAACGCTCGCATTCCTGCTGCTGTGTGTGGCAGCACAAACTCGAGTACGGCGGGTTCGTCTATCGTTGCTTGCAGGACGGCGTCGTGGACGTTTTGCAGCGTCGCGCCAATCATACTGACGCTATCGACTGCGTGCAGCACCATCCCAGCGATGACGCCGTGTGCAAATGCAGTCGACGTCTCGTCGACGTGAGCGACGACGATCGGTGACGGCGGTGGCGTAAAGTCGAGCAGACACGGCGAGTGTGCGGCTTGCAAGAGCGCCATGACGGTTCGAAAGTCAAGGCCCGCGACGGGCTGGTTGTTCACGCCAATGAGCTCCTGACCGATCGAGACGTGAGCGGTTGACGTTGTGCTCATCGCATCGTCGATACTCTTGATCGCGATCACGCCCGAGTCGCTCTTTTCGCTAAATGTGATCCCCAAGCGTTCGTGTTTGTGCCACTCGACGCGCGTTGGGCCGTCGGCGTCGACAAACTTGGCGCGAGCGCGTTGGAACGTGACGCCAAAGGGATCGACGCCAGTGTATGCGAACGCCACTGACGCGTGCAGTGGCTGTGACTGTGGTTGGAGGAGCGATGCGTTGTTGTCTCTAGTGGTGGTGGTCGCATCGATTGGCACAGTGTCTGCGGTCGATGCGACGTGGTTGTTGTCGTCATGATGATTTGTGGATGTACTCAGTGCACGTGCTTTCCGCTTTATGGTCGAGAGGAAACCCATTGTGCGTGTGAGTTGGTCTGTAGGTGGAATACGCTGCGGCACGTGCAGTCGTGTCAACGTGTATCGACCGTAATTGCAGTGGCTGTGTGAGATAAAAAAGGGCGTCGGACTCGTGGCGTGTGTACGCGCTTGCAGTCCGATGGAGACACACGATGTTGCTGCTGCGGTCGTTGACTGCTGGTAAGCACTGTTGCTGGTACAAACGCGGCGGTAGTTCTGGCCGTACGTTGACGCAAACGACAAGCACGGACCGAGGTAGAGGAAGCGACGTGCTGGCTCTGGCTGAGTTGTTGCTGTTTGCTTTCCACAAACACCAGCTCGATAATTTCATATTTTGACATAGTCAGTCATAGTATTATGTAGTATTGAAAGTTAACATACCATTCATTTGCATAGTACTTTTACATTCTTAGTACACATTCGTTTATAAATAAATAGGAGCTGTAGCTCTTGTTGTCGACCTTGTCGTCGTGGCTCTCAATCGAGCTGCTACCTATGGCACATGCACATGCACAACGACTATCGACGTGTTGCTACGCCCACACTATGCCCGCCGACGTACTACTATATTGTTAGCCGTCATCTTTCAGCTATCGCAATATATTGCGACAAATATACAGTGCGCGCCAATTGGTTAGCCGCACTTCGATTTTTGTGGATTATTTTTGTTGTAGGTCACTTTTCAAAGTTCTAACAAGACCATCGCAACCGCGCTAATTTTGTGATTCCCGCAGTGCATTTCATTTTTTGAAAGCAAACGTTTTGAC
>JAADXH010000098.1:0-42169 GCA_023337595.1 Globisporangium camurandrum
TCCAAAATGCTTCGACTTTACACAGTAGATTGTTATTTACCATTTAATAGTTCTGAAACATGGAATTCCAAACGACAAGAAAAACGACGATCTCTATAGTCTTATCAAGTCATGTGCAGTATACATATTTGGTAATGAAGTATTGCATAGCGATAGTAAAGTTTGTATACAAAACATTTAACAAACGGATTTTCGTTTTTTGTTTGTGAAATTTACAATTAAACAACGTGTGGTACGGATTGACGCTATAAGAGCTGAAAATACAGGTCAGTGAGTGCCTTACTCGAAACTAAAAGCGATACGTGTTGTTCGCTTTCACCATTTCAAAGGTCAATTCGGTATCTTAAGTGGAACATAAACATGTATAACCATTCTTTATACATATCAATATACCATAAATGTTATGGTAAACAAACAGTACAATACATATCAGATTACTTCAGTGCTGTTCTCATCATGTTGACGTTATTGTAAAGCATAGCTGTATCAAATTATTGTTGTAAATAATTATGCGGTAACTTCATAATCAGCTAAAAAAAAATCGTAACCTGTTAGGGCTAATCTGATAATGCCTTTTTGCGTAGTGCACTAAAGTGTAATACAACAACACCACATCGAAAAGCCGCAAGCTTAAATTGGACGCGTTATGGAACAGCCATACTGTGTTTTTTATATGGCAAACTACAGAATGAATGTATTTGTGTAGGAGAATGATCACAAATGCTACGAATGCAATAAATGAGCATTAGAATATCCAATATTCATGGAAATTACAGGCGGCATTCCCACTGTTACTGATCAAGTCGTTTTGATAGGCTGATTTCGATTGGAGCATTTAAGTGACGGGAGTAAAAATGCAAAATAATGCGGAATACAGTTACAGCACATATCCGAAGTGTTGTGCAATTGTTTGTGTCAAAATTTTATCCAGTATAGAAAAGTACTATATGTTTTACTAAAGTGTTGTCTTTGGTCGATTGCTGATTTCGCTTGAGCGACATTTGCAAACCAAAACTTGAAGAAGCGAGAGGAAACAAAAATACACATAGAAATCGAATCTTACATCCCTACTGTCGTTCGAAAAATAATATAATGACAACTATTTTTTATAATATATATAATTCGTTATAAAATTAACACTGTGTTTGAAAAGTCATCACTTCATATGGAAAACTAATCACATGACCTAATTTGATGTAAGGCTGGTGCACTCTGTCGTCCAAAATTGAAATTGCAAGCAATGAATTACTACAACAACGTATCTTAGAGCACTAAAGGCGGAAAATTACACTGAACGGTAACAAATTCGTGCTACTCCATAATGCAGCTCTTATTCTCAAACCCTTCATATTGTATTTATATCGTAAAGAGGGAATCGCGCTAACCGGATGATCTTAAATTATTTTATAGGAATGCACGCGAAAAATCAAGTTTATGTAACACTTGGAATACGCGTCAATATGTGTGATATAAACACAGAATGCTTCCCCTAGTATGTCTATATAAAAAATGTTCGTGTTCCAATTACGATATCACGCTGACTACTGCGATCAATTCCGCTACACAAATATGTGTCGACAATATATGTTCAAGTATTCGTATGAACCGCGTCGTATTTAGCAATCCGTAAATTCCGCTGGATAAACGATAAAAACGAAAATTCGAATAGTCATTTTTACAGTCACAACGTGATAATTGGCTGAGAAGTCATTTTGGGTCAGAGCCAAGTGAAAACGGTATGAATGCAAAGTTTGCTCTTTCTTTCTTTTTTCACTGATCATCATTTCATGCCTTAAAATAACAAACGATCAGACCACGATTGCCGTACGTCAGTAATGTGGTGTTCACTGGTTTGTCATTAGCTCATCCAAAAAATCACTTGCTGATCATTACCCATTGACAAACAATATCGAAATGAGCGGATATCATAAGGTCGTTCATTTTGACCTCGTAAATGAAAATCTAATTGTCGACTGTCTAGCGGAACAGAGTGGTATATTTGTACGTGTTCCAGTCCTCGCAATTGCATTAACAAATTACAAACCTGAGTCAAGCAGCGGAAGCAAGTGATACGAGGGTCTAAAAGCTACAGCTAGTTACGCATACACATACATAGATGTCCCGAGGTTAGGCTAGTATTGTCAATCAAGCAAACTCAAAAGTACGAGTATGACGGGCAATTAAATTTGATGAAAAGGTATGCTGCCAAAATAATGGGTCACTTGCAGACCGTGTGAGATATTTTACGAAAATTTGAATAGTCATTTGTTACACTCACCACACGATAGTTGTACCTACCGTAATTGTTTAATTTGACAATTGATTTGTTCTTTCGAATTACATTCTTTGAAAACGCACTGGATCATCAGTATCATGCTGTGAATTGCAAAAAACACATGGTAAAATAGTCTGTGAAGGGACATATATTTGGGTCTATTCCGAAAGTAGTGGGCGTTTCGTAACAATATAAGACCGGACCAACTCACTTATCATGTAATATATTGAGGACGATTTTATTACAGATATTTGTACAGGTATTGATGTGTTCGGGGAGTTTTGTTGCTGAGAGTAGGTGCACACATTGATTGTTTGAGGCTCGAAAACTGACTCTCGATAATAAGTTTAAGCGGCACATGCATGATTTACATACATAAGTATATTAAAACAAGCGAAGTTGTTCAAAGCATGTCAAATTTCCGTACATCTAGGGAAAACCAATTGGCGGGTCAGATTTTCAGTGAGACTAAAGATAAATGCCAGGCGCTTCAGCAAATCAAACCAATACATTATTTAACATTAGCCTGGCTGTAACATGTATTCATTGCATACATCGCAAGTTTTTCGGTTAGTATGAATTCTGGCCGGGACACGGGAGGGTTAACACGTGGTATATTGACGTTGCTGGTAATAGAGATACTACACACATGGCGTCTAATCGACCCTAAATTTTCTTAATTGTCGACTGTGTTGATTAGTTTATTCGATTCTGCAGCACCTTCATTTTCAGCATAGTTTAGAGCGCATGATAGTATTTGAAACAAAGTTTTTCCATAATTACTCATTTTGAAATGGAGTACTATACATTAAAATTTGATTTGTCAATCCTACTCTAGCACAGTAACATTCACGAACTTGGCTGTAGATGTGATAATACATCAAATCCATATGTACTTTTGTATCCACAAACGATGTTGTCTGCAGTAATATGCACGTAGCTTAGCAAGTAATAGCTTACAAATGATAATGAAAACAAGCCCTATAAAACGCAGTATACGGTGCGAAAACGCATATTCTCGAATACGGTATTCAATTGTTAGATATTGTTTCATTGTGAATTGGCACTTTGTTGAAAACGTCATAATGCCGTAAATATTTTCGCAGTTACCAGTCACAATGTTATTTGAAAATAGGGATAAGTTATACAAAGTAACGGTTCAGTAATGCAAACGTAAATATTTGCTGTAAATATCACTTTTTTATAGCTCATATATTTCTTTGTAACTGTCTATAACTCGAAGATGTGTCTTGTGCTGATAAAGTTGTGTGATATTTGTGGATTGTTCTAGTATAATCACGACATTTTTACCTTGTATTCTACATAACACTAGTGTGTTTGACAATGTCAATAATAAGGCATTTAATGCTTCCTTGTTGCATATTTCAGCTTTTGAGTATATTATTACTATTTAGTAGTTTTCATCCACGAAATGCATGTGACAGCATAGAATTTGGACGTACCCGTGCGTGCTGCTCAATTTTACAACATCTATATTGAGCCCTATTCTGGTACTTAATCGACTTCATTTAACAGAACTGCAGTCCACGGTTGAGATACTAGTAGCGATACCTACGATATTTGTGATATCAGCAATCACATCGCGTCATTTACGCCGAGTGCATTTACGTGAGTTCATGATTAGAAAAATGTATGATAAAATATCGTTTTACAGAACAACTACTGGTGTAGACTATCATTTTAAGAAACTATTTTCTCAAGTTCAATATACTTTTTAGCGATAATCTATAGCTCGAAGATGTGGTTTGAAATGTCATAAAAGAGTGACACTTGAGGGCGGTTACAGTATGGTAGCGAAGGTTTACCCTAGTAATCAACAATGTGCTAGCGCGTTTGGCAAAGTGATTGACAAAAAGCAAGGCATTAAATACTCCTGCATCTCGCTTCAGCAAGTGAATGTTGGGTGTATATGTAAGTTTCTTAACTTTTATCCATGAATTGCGTGTGACTATATCAAGCTTAGACATATCCGTGCGTGCTACTCGATTGTGTAACATCTAAAAGTATCATTTTCTGATACCAATATGATTGCTCTTAGAAGGGATGATGTCCACTGGTGTGGCACACGTATAGATACATTTCTGGTAGCAGCACTTACATCGGGTCGTATACGAAGGGTGGAAATTTGGAATACAAATCCAGGAAAGGGTTTGATGTATTATTAAATATATAACAAGTCGTTACACATACAATTTTTCATGTACGTGGGCGGAATTGGCCAGATCGCGATCAAATTAGTACACGACACCAAGAGGTAGAAGATCAATTTCTACTCTCATTGGTCTAGCTTCATAGTGTTGCTGTTGCTCCGGTAAGCTTTCTTAAGTGTATTTGTCCTGGTGTCATTAAAGTCACAGTCCGTTTTAAGGTGTTAAGATAATCGTCGTCAAGTTTGCTGCTGAATGTGAGATGTAGTATTATGGTCATCAAAATGACATATTTTGTTGAACAATGTTTCTTTACTTACATGATTTATGTCTTGCGTATAAAATAGCTGTTCGAGGGGTTTAAAAGCGCTATTATTTATGTAGTTCTGGCATATTTTATCAAATTCATAGAGCTTCTTAATAAACAGTAGCATGCTTTAAAACCTCCCACAAATTTATGAAATTGCAATAGCAGTTGTTTTCTCTGTAGCGCAGTTAAAAAATACAGTGTATTTCTAGTTGATGTATGTTTTACCAAGACGACAGGTTTAGATCAACTAGTAAATATTCAAGGGAGTACAGACTAACCCGTGGTGGGCAAATATTGATATGAACTATTTATGACTTTCAAATCTGCTGTATGAAAAACGATAATACGTGGTATGCACATCTACTCTACAAAATTAACTAATCAAGTGAATCAAAAACATTATCAGCAAAATTTAAAATCAACTAATCAAGAGAATTAAAAATTATCAGCAAAAATAACTAACAGTTGCTTCAATATGCTACACAGAACAGCTTATGTCTTTACAAAGCACGCGTATTCTTCCTGTACTCACATTAGCTCGATCAAAGTGTATGTCCGTGTCAAATATATATACTAGTACTTCTTTATAATGGAGACTTTCCGCAACCATCCACACATTTCCCACAATCGCTACACATATAATCGTTGAGAAACATATTGAATAGCGACAGATCCGACCACAACATGGTTCTATCTGCAGATTGACTTCACACTTAATGCACCAGCGTATGCAGCTGAGAGGTCACTTGTACCGTGACTGCGCTTTTCACTTGACGAGTGTAGTGTCCGCGAGGCAGTTTAAGACTTCCGCTATACAACGAGTGTCTAGCGCTCTCTAGTCAATCTACTACGGCTGCCTGTAGTCGATAGCACGTCTTCACTTGACCGAATGCAAGGCTCTGAAGTGATTGACCCGCACAATGGACTACAGGGTGGCCAATGCTGTTTCGCTCAGAGAGAGTCCTTAATCGCATTTTCTACGCCGCCATCGAGTCAAATTACGTCCCTGACGACATATTAAGGTGAGCGAGAGATATTTGAGGCAGCGAGTCGAGGCAAATTGCACTGCTGTCGCGGTGAGAGCGCCAGGAGCAGACTTTGTTTATGCGTTCAACAATCAGATGAAGCTCGCCATTTGCCTCCCGCAAGGTAATCTGCAACGAAAAACCTACAACGAACAAATCGGCACTATGAGCTGAACTTCCAAGCTCTGATATCGCCAAAAGCACAGGTGCATTCACTTGTCGTGCCTAATCGAAGGGCTGCGCCAAGATGACTCCCTAATGCGAGAGAGCGGGCTTGTGGCTCTACTAAACTAGACTGACGAGTTTAACAGCAAGAAAGATACCCGTGATCCAACATATAGCGTGTACAGTGATGTATTCAGTGGATTTCGAAAATCCGACTTAGCTGTGTACCAGCGACGCTATAACGTCGGCATGAGAAATGTCAGTGTCTTCAGGGAGTGGCATGTATTTAACATAAAGTTGTGACTTTATTTGACGGTCAAGTACAAGCTCAAACTCGCTCCGGCGCCAATTTGTAAAATCGTGCGTGTGTTTGCTGCTGATAAATTCACACACTTGCGCGAACGCATCGAAACAAAAAACTGTACATTTCATTGATTGCTAGCCTCCTACACTTAGCGATTACATGCACTAGAGTAGTTCGTACTTCAACTTCAATTACTTAATGTTAAATAGTATTACATGAGCTCACTCTCCAGTATCGCCATCTCCCTTGATCTTCTCTATCTTCATCCCTCTCTCTTTCTCGTTTCGTTCACAGTCGCGAAATTGAGCTCTCCCAGCCCGAGCCTCCTCTCGTTCACGCTTTTCTTCTCAGAGCTCCCACATGCGCACTTGTATGTTTGCTTCTCTCACTTCATCTTCCCGGAGGAACCCGTACACTTCATCCACCCTATTAAGCAGTGTCATTGTGTATTTGTCGTTTAGGTTGGCTTTCACCCGCTTCCCTCAAGCACATCATGGTTTCGCCGAGCACAGCCACATTAGCTGATTTGGACTGTCACCGAATGACCTCCATCCACTCGTAACGCTGATCGCGTTGCTCGATCTGCATTGCGGTACCGTGCGAGCAAAAACGTTTTTCGAAAACGCTTGATCGACAACAAAAACACCCGCCAGTCGATTCCACGACTCCGAAACACCTAATAGCGTGTCTCATTTTCATCAAATTAGATTTTATAGACTCTTCATTTATATTATATTCTGCTTGACAAAAATAATAAATAGTCGTGGAAAATTTTTGCAATTTTTTGTGTCCTGAAACGTCACAAATGATCATAATCGAATTGTGTGTGCTCAACGACGTCGTTGTCGCCACAAGATGGCAGCATGGGTCGTAATCGCGGCAGCAGCACTGCTCTTCGCTACGTTCGGCTCGAAAGTGCGTTGCAATACAAGCACATTTGTGCTCGCTGTCTTCGTGTCGACACGCGCCTCGCAATGACTCACAAATGCTGCAACGCTCAAATAGATCAGCGCTGCAGTTTCGCGCATCCTGCTCTATTCTGCTGCAAAATGTGCGTCGCACTCTGTTGCACGTACTCGCTTTGTACTCGCTCTTGCTTGCCACGGAGCTGACTTAACTCCTTCGTATGCACTAATGCGTGGACGACACTACAGGCGGCTTGCTCTCAAATGTCCGCGTCAGCGACACGGCACGGATCTCGATTCGCGTGAGCGCGATCAAGATCTCGTTCTGGAAGTGTCTCTGGGCATTTTTGCACGCACCAACGCAGACGCACATGCTCTTGATCGAAGTACCTGCTGTACACATACACGTCATGCAGCTCGCAACCGCACCAAACAAACCACTGAGTACGCTTGATGCGACGGCACCCGCAAAGCAGCAGGCGCCTCGCGATGGACTCACGCACCTGGCAGCGACGCTCGATCTCACTAGTAGCTTCAAGAACCTGCAGCACACCGTGTGGTCGTCAGCACGTGTGTGGATCCATCGTTTGAGCGTCGCGTGCTACTTTGTCCACCTCGTACAGCTGCGTGTCGACGCGATTGCAGTCGACATTGTCGAAACCGACAACGAACAGCAGCAGCAGATTGCTAGTATCACAGTGAGTGTATGCGATACGTAGCAGTTCGCCTAGTGTGTGTAGCGTATCTACGGCGATCGCAGGCACGTCCGGCAGCTTCTTACTCACGCACTTTGCTGCATTGCATGCTACCAACCATCCCATAGCACGGCAGCGTGCGCATTCAGGCAGCGTACAACTCGATCGTTCACGAGCTGGTCGTTGCGATTGCTCTGTCGCACTGTGATCGTCCATCGCAGTGCGCCATCCCAAGCGTCAGTGGCTCCGTCACACTCGGTTTTACTGAAATACGAGTCGCAACCCCCGTGTCGTGCAGTGTCGACGACGATCGTGCACCGGTCCCGACGTCGTGCGTCGTCACGTGCGACGCGCTTGCTGCTTGCGTCGACTTTGCGCGCTGCATGCAACTAAGTAGGAACAACGCAGCAAGGCACAACGAAACAGATGCGTCCGAACGCATCGCGATGGATGAAGACGCTGCAGCGTCACCGCGTGATGTGCGCGCTGCGAGTCTGTTGCTCGTACGTCTGATTGAAGCACTGCCAAACGACATTGGCTTCGTGCTGCGCAAGCTCGAGCTCCGACTCTGTGGTGATCGCAGCTGCAGCAGTGACAACAACAACGCAAGCGCTACGCCCGACGACGTTGTGTGTACAGTGCACAACGTGAGTCTGCGTGTATCGGACCCAGCGAGTCAACTTCTCAGACCATCAGCAAGCGCCAACAACGAGAGCCTTACAGCCGATCGCAAAGCTTTGCTCGAGTTTACGGCATTGCGTCTCGGCCTTGATGCGACAGTGTCCGACGTCCCGCCGGTCGGCGCACTGGATGTACTTAAAGTCGAACTTGACGCAAAGTTTATGGCGTCCACAGAGATTGAATCAACAGCCGTAGAGGCCGAGTCAGACGACAGCGACGACAGCAACAGTGAAGACGATGCGACAGCGACGCTCTCGTGCACTGCGCGCGTGAACGGCGAGGTCCGCGGTCTCTCAGCTGCGGCACACGCTGCGCTCGAGCCGTGGATCACTCGCATCCATGCTACACTCGAACACCAGCAGCGCGTCGTCCCTCAACCACTTCCAAGCGACGAGCTTCTCGCGTCCACACAACCGCATCCACTGCGGGTAGCGACTGCGCTCGAGCTCGAAATCCAGTTCAAACTACTACAGACCGAGGTCTTTGTCCAGTCGCTCGATAATCCATGTGCTGTGCTGTGCGCTGGCGTCCCGAGCGTATTGATCACGATCGAAGAGATCAACGTGTTTGCACATCCGTTCGTAGACGACGACCAAGCGCTCGGCGTACGGTCGAAAGCCGATATCCAGTGTTCGCGGCTCAAGATCCTCACGTGTGCGCGCGACCGAACAGCGTCGGTGTGTTTCATCTCTCTAGACTTTACGCGCGTGTTCATTGCGCCGACGTCGCTCCTGCATGCGAGTCAGAGCCGCCCCGCGGACGTCGAGATGGAAGCCGAGTGGCTCGAAGTCAAGTGGTCCGCACAGGCGCTCCATGCGATCGGCGGGATGTTGGAACTCGGTATCGTTGTCGCTTCTGCATTCCTAAAAGAAGATCCGACGGCGCCTGTTGCGTGGCGTCACGACGCAAAGCACGACGTCCAGCCGCTCCAGACACTCGAGGACGTGACTGCTGACATCCTTGCGCCGACCGAGTCGATCGCGTTTCGATGCACCGTGAAGCGCGCGCTCGTGCTGTTTGCGTACTCGATCGACGCGCAGCGCCACGTCGATTACGTGACGGTCGAGTCGCTCACGATGGGCGTCGAAGCGTCCACAGGGCGGTTCCGCATCGCAGTGTATCAAACCAAAGTCTATAACGTCGCATCAGGCGACGAACGAGCGGTTGCAACGCCAACGTTTGCCAACCAGCGGCCGCCGCGTCGCTCGTCGTTTGTGGTTGCGTCCAAGCGCACAACGCGTAGTCGTGCACGCGCTGCTGCTGCTGCTGGGAGCAGGAAGCAACGACGCGCGGACCATGGCGGTGCGTCTGACGGAGCCAAGACAGCAGCAGCAGCAGCAGCGCGTCCGTACTTTACGGTCCAGTGCTTTGCGCTCGAAGAGAACAAACTTCGGCAGTGTCCAAAGACCGTCGTCGACATCTTTGTCGACGCCGTGCACGGCGAGTGGGACATCGCAACGCAGCTGCGCGTGATGGAACTTGTGCGGCAGATCACGTTTGCCGTGTGGGAGATGCTGTATGCGATCCGACGCGGCTACGCGGTCGCGTGCACGTCGTCCGAGAGCCGGTACAATCGTATTGGCGGCATCAATCCACCGATGGACGACGCTGCAGAGTTTGCGCGCCACATCGACTTGCTCGATCGCATCGTGAGCGCCAGTGGCGACACGCTGAACCGCATGCACGCGACAAACGTCAACATAAACGCACGCTTTGCAAACGACACGCACGTCGCACTCCACATTGGCGTGTTTGGTGGCAGCGACATGCCGGACCTGTGGACGTTCCGTGACATTGCGCTCAAGCTCAATGCGCTGCAGCTCGTGGCCGTCGATGCAGTCGACGTGCGCCACACGGTCGCGAAGCGCCGCGACTACGTGTTTGGTGAGTTTGAAGCGATGCTGCTGTGCCGCGCCGCTGCGTGTGACAGCCACACATCCGACACCGCGCAGCGACGCGACGGGATGTTGGTTGACGTCGCGGGCGTCCGCGTACGGCTCGCTATGCAAGTGCCGCTGCTCGAGCACGTCACAGCGATGTACGCAAGCGTCGTGCCGTTCGAAGCTGCGATTGCAGCAGCTGCAGCAGCGCCGTGGCGACCGCAGCACGATCTGTTCTTCCAATACTTCTTGCGCGCACCGATGCCAGTAGGAAAGCCACAGCTGTGGCTCACGATCGACGAGCTCGGGTTCGAGTGCCTCGATGTGCCGCTCGAGAGCTGGCTGGAGCGCACGTATCCACTCTGGCTCGAGGAGCTCCAGGAACAGGAGCTACGTGCGCAGATGCTCGACGATCACGTCTGGACGCTCAAGCTTGCAGCGAATACCGACACGCGTGTGCACGACGGAGACGCATACGACGACCTGAAAGCACTGCTCGCAGAGAAGAACGCACTGATCTACGTCCAGAAAGCACGCAAGCTCCAAGCGACATTTGCAACAGGCCACGATGCGATCGCAGCAGCGAGTGGCGTGTTGTTGAGCGTCCAGATCGGCCGCATTGCCGCCGACGTGTCGTTTGAATGCGACGCACGCACGACGCTGCGGTGCATGCGCGCGCTCGACGAAGCGACCGACGCAACGGCGAACGTATTTGCGCGCCACAAGCGCGACTATGCGAGCTATGCGCCCGTCTTGGCGCTGCTCGAGGACGTTGCACTGAGCGTCGCAGTCGACAACGTCGCTGTGCGCATCCGGAACTTTGCAACGCCGCTGCTCGTGTGCAGTGGCCTGGAAGTGAGTGGTCGCGTCATCACTACAGCGTCGAGCGGCGTTGCGAGCGCGAGCACAAGCAGCAGCACTGACACTGTCGATAGCACAACGACTGGCGCATTGGCAGCTGGACTGCGTGTGTTTATGGATCTGGACGTACAAGTCGCTGGTCCTTTGGCGTTCTTCAGTCCGAGCTATCTATACACGCTCGATGAACTCGCTGGCGTTGCGCAAACGCTATTGCCGCTCGTCGTGTTTGACGTCGACAAGACGCTCGCGACGCCGCCGTGGGACATTGCGCGGCGTCTCGTCCATGGCAAACTCCACGTCGTCGTACAGGACGCAGCGGTGCGTTTGCTAAACAGCACGACGTCGTTCGTTGCGAGCGACTACCTCGAAGTCGCGCTCGGTCGTTTGGAGCTCGACTATGCGTTCGACAAGACAATCGTGCGTCTCCAGCGCTTGACTGCAAAGATCGATCCCGGGTCGCTCTCGAACATCGTCGAGTTTGCAAACGTGACGGTCGAGATCAGAATCCAATGGACGACGCGCGACGGCGACAGTGCCGTTCACTTTGGCTACCCGCTCGAACATTACGTTGTCGGTAGCGATAGCAGAACAAACGATTGCGTCGTTCTCGATGCGTATGCGAGGCGTCTACTGACGCTCGCGCAATGGCGCGCGTCGCAACTTGATACGTCCAAATGCAACCATTGCGGTCGCCATCCATTAATAGACTATGCAGCAACGGGTCTGTCGGTCTTTGTGCGCGGCACCGTCTGCCCATGGACCGCAGACGCAACAGGTGAGAACGTGTCGACGATCAAACGTACGAAGCACGAGGTCGCAACGCGCACAGCGATCGTCCTGTACACAAAGCACATCGAGTGGTTGATTCGATTTGCGTCCGTCTACAGTCGCCACCTACCGCAATACCCATTCCCTCGACGGCGTCGTCGTCACCACCAACAACAGCAGCAGCAGCAACGCTACGTGGATCCGCCAGCGACGCTGCTGCAAGCACCACCATCGAATCTGCTACACATCGTCCAAGCACTCGTTGTCGAGGACTTTACAGTCGTCGGTCTCGACGTCGCTGTCTACCACAGCGAGAAGAACCCGATTGGGATCCGTGCGTTCGTGAACGACCAGATCACAGTCTCTGGCGCAGTGCTCGCTGCAACGCATGCGCTGTTCCAGCCGCTTCTGGTGGCAACACGACCGATTAAGCAGCAGCACCCGCGTCGCTTGCGCGTAGCACCGCTCCACGGCCTCGTGTGGGTCGTCCATGACGCGAACGTCGCGGTCGAAGACATCCAAGTGCGCGTCTGTACGCCGACGTCCGGCAGCCGTGGCGAGTCGCTCGTATCGGTCAAGCACATGACGCTCAAGGGCGGTGGCGGTACGGAAATCACGCCGACACACGACGATTCGACCAAACGCTCGACGCTTGTGCCGTCGCCGTCGTCGTCGCTTGTTGCAGTGCCAGGGGCGGCGCGCACCGAGTCGGTAACGAACAGCAGGAGCGCTGACACAGCTGCAGTAGCACCATCACTGCCACCGCCAGCAAAGAAGAACATCCTCGACCATTTCTCGATCGCTCAGCACAATCCGTACTGCTTTCGTGACTCGGACGACGCGCTTGATGGTACCGACAGCAGTAACGCAGCGGCAGCAGATGCGGAGAAGAGCGGTGCGTTGTACCACGAAGCGAGCTTCATCGAGGAGTTTCAACGCCTCGGGTTCCTCCTCGGACTCTCGACACGCGAAGCGCGGATCCTCATAACGATCAGCGCAGTCGAAGCGCTCGTCGATATTGTCGAGAACTGGATGCGCATCGTCACGGTGTGTCTCCCCGCGCTCCTTGGAGCGTCCGATGACGATCTCAAGATAGAACGGAACGTGAAAGCGCGAGTTCCAGACACACACGACGGTCTCGAGACGACGAGTCCAAAGAAAGTCACGTCCCTCACCGAGGATCCCAAGTTTGGTGCGATTTTCTACGAGAGCGTCGTGCGGGACGAGTCCAACAACTTTGTCACGCGCTTGGCGCCACCGAGCTTCCTTGCAAACAGCAGCGATGTAGCAGCAGCAGCGTTGCCTACTGAAGAAGCAACCAGCAATGCTGCAGGCGAAACGACAACAACAGCGACGGCGAGCAACGTTGTTGAGTCGTTCTTCATGGTCAAGTTTATGGACTGTCAAGTCAGCATCCAGGACCATCGCCACAAGGTACGACTCTACGTTCTGGTTCATATCTTTAGGCTCTACGACACTACTGACTCTACTGCTGCTCAATACCGTAGGGATCGGTCCTCTTGGCGCTCAACTGCGGCGCGGTCAAGGACTCGATCTCATCGGATGCGTGCCATGAACTCATTGACGTCAAAATCGACGGTCTCCAGCTGTTCACGGCGCCGTTGGACGTCGATGTCAAGTCCCGCATCGTGTGGCTCAAGACACTCGCCGATGGGTCGTACTGTCCGAGTTCGTTTGGTTTATTGCAGCAAGTGATTGCGCCCATACCGACGAAAGTCATCGTCTGGGTCGATCGGAATCAAAACAATACCGGTACTTCGAGCGTGTGCCACAAAGTCGACCTCCAGATCCCCACAATCCAAATTCGACTCAACATCGCATCAAAAGACATTCTCCAGAACGTCGTGACTGCGCTGACCGACGCTATCACCGCCAAGATCAACAGTAGCAGCAGCAGCAGTAGCAGCAGTGCCAAGAAAGATGTGGAGGTCTCTTCGTCGTCGTACAAGCTACAAAGCGCGATGCGCAGTGGAGCAAACGCGACGATCCAGAGCGTCCGTGCACGCAAGCAAGCGCTCAAGTGGAAGATCGCAGACCTCCAGTGGCGCCAAGCGTGTCGGTGGAACTACTACATCAACGAACGCACGAGCGTCGCGTTTGCAGCCGCTGAGAACAGTCGGAGCCTCGCATTCGAGCTCGAGACGTCGCCGCTGTTTCGACCGGCGCCGCGCAAAGTGTCTGCGACAGCGTCGGTCGCGTCGTCGATCGGGACGACGATGGGTCTCAGTAGCAACGCGCTTGCGCTCCACAGCAACAACAGCAGCAGTGGCAGTGGCAATGACATGATGCTGATCGACCAGCACGTCGATGAGCTCCAGCGCCTCACGCAACAGCTCACGACCGTCTCGGAAATGCTCCATGCGCTCGTCGCTGCGGAGCGCAAGAAGTTGACGCCAAGAGCGCTTCCGAGCGTCGAGCTTGCGTTTCTCCTCGAAAGTGCATCGCTCACGCTTTGTGGGACGCACGTGGACATTGTGTGCGTCACGATGCAGACGCTGCGGGTCACGATGAAGCACATGCGCGACGACGCGTCTGGAACGTTTGCCCTCGTGCTGCAGCAGTTGTCGACGCAAAACTTGTGCCCCAACACGCCGTATCCAGATCTGCTCCAAGTTTCGACGACGTCGACGACGTGGGGCGGCGGGAATGCGTTCTTGCGCATCGACGCAGAGGTCGCTGCTGGCGTACGTACGACGCCGATGACAGTCGTGCAACACTTTGAAGTGAATTTGCATCCATTGCAAGTTTGTATCACGCAGGAAGTGATTCAGCACCTTGTTGCGTTTGCAACTTCGTCGTCGTCGTCAGCTGCTGCTGCTGGTAGTAGTAGCAGCAGCAGCAACAGCAACAGCAACAGCAACAGCGCCAGAAGCGCAAGGGACGACAAGCGCGACGCCGTGCGGTCGAATTTCTTGCAGGCGCGACCGACGACAACAAGTGGCGACAGTCGCGTCGGCTCTGCGCTCAAGAGAGCAGCGAAAGTCGCTGGGAAAGCGGCTGCGCATCCACTCGGAATCGGCCGGTCTTGTAAAGAGGAGAGCGGCACTAGCACTAGCACTAGCACTAGCGCACGTGCGCAGCGGTCGCGGTCGTTTTCGACGTCGCACGACGCTGCTGCTGCGCGTGCGATGACTGCAGCTGCCGCCGCCGCGAGTGCGAACGAGACGCAGCTGTTGTTGCGGACGAGCGCGTACGACAACGATGGTGACTTTGACAGCAGCACGCTCGACGTCACGCAGCATCGCGTGGACGCAAGCGACACGGACGCTGTTGCTGCTGTTGTGGCGTCGCCTACAGCGTCATCTCTCATTCACTTCAAGCACATTCGAATTGGCACGGTCGACGTTGTCGTGACGTACAAGAACAAGAAACGCAATCAGCACCAACAGCAGCAGCAGCAGGCGTTGGAAGACATGCGCGGCGTTGAAGTCAAAGTCCATGCACTCGTGTATTGTGACAAGACGTGTTCGCTACTGGATTTAGTGCTCCGCATCCGTCGGGATGTGATTTTGGACGTTTTGTCGCAAGTCGGACGGAATTTTACAAACATTGCGACATTTCTCAAAGCACAAGTCGATGGGACGCGATGGGGACAGTTTGACGCACTCGCGCCCCTCAAGACACTGTCGACGACCGTCACGTCGCTTGCAACGTCCACGCCAACGTCCGTGCGACCCGCACCGGTGAGTGGAAGTCCAGCAGCCGATACAACAAATGCACGTGCACGTGCTGCGACCGCACCGACAGAGGGGGCACCACCAGCAGCACCCGCAAGAAGTAACGTGCCGCTAGACACGTATGGAGCGCACAAGTTTCAACTCGAGCTGCCGGAGTCGCACCACCGGTCGCTGTGGAAGAAGCACACGCTTGCAAACGTTCGTGCGGCAGAGGTCGTCGGTAGCGGTAGTAGCAAAAGTGCGTCGCCATTGCCAGTGTCGCCACGTTTCGACACGACTGCTGGTGTAGATGCTGCAGACGACGCGGACAGCCACGCTGGTTCGCAGTCCCCAAAGTCACCACGACAGCAGCGCAGCACTGCGGAGAAAGCAAAGCACGCGATCACGCATCTGTTTTCGAAGAAGCGCACGAACAGCGCGTCGCTCCCGCTGTCGCCGACAAGCGCACACGAGTCGATGCCGTCACCCAGCAGTGCTGCTAGAAGTGCAAGCGGCACACTGTCGGAGTAGTTGCGATTGTATTCAGTTGGACGCATTGGACTCTTTCATTTTATATATGGGACTTCTAAACAAATATATATATAATTCCATATATTTTGCACTATTGATGGACTCAAACGTCATGACCGCGCATAGACGTGGGACTTGATGTCCGTAACGTAGCTCATGCTGTAGCTCCCACGACGGCGCAGCTCGCGCCGAAACGACGTCGGGATAAAGTCCCGCTCCTGTGGACGCGCACCTTCCTGTGCCATTCGAGAGTTGTAGCCACCACCACGAAGCAATACTGTCGTCAGCAGCGCATACATGCTGCGATCGATAACATGCAATGCGAGACAACAGGCCGGCACGTCCACGTACGCGCTTGGCGATCCAGTTGAGCGGCAGTAGGAACACGAGCACGTAGAGTGCGATAAGCGTGAAAAAGATCAGCGTGATCGCCACCTATTGTGCGCGTGCCAATATCACGCGAGCGGTCGCACAGTTGATAGGCATGTTGCCACTATTGCAGTGCCGCTGCAACGCACAAGCGCAAGAGCAATAAACTACGAACCTTGCGGGCTGACGAGAGCGCGCCGATCTCATCTACAAGCTGCGCCGCGATCGGTAGGATCTCTACGCGACCGAGCAAAAAGCCGAACGCGAGCAGCGCAACGTTTGGCAGCAGCGACGTGCCGGCTTCAGCTCCCATCTCGTACGTCGGGCGTGTGCTGCTGCTGGGAAAAGGTGCGAGCTTTAGTCGTTGTCGTTGATGTCGAGCACGTTTTGCGATTGTTTGTTTTTCTTGTGCTTCAAGACACACAAAGTGTACGCACATTAAATGTACGCACGAGTTATGTCGGTAGATTGGATACTATATTATATGTGTGGTAAATATAAATCCCAGATTTAATTGAGCAAAAAAACACAAATGCGCTGTTGGCCAGTCAATCCGTTGGCGCTGCTCCAACTCGCTCAACTCCAAAAAGCGCAACACACCAACGCTCCAACTGCACACTTTTCAAACCGAAAGTTCATCTCAAGCATCATGGCTCCTGTCGCTGCTGCTGCCCCGAAAGTGTACGTCGCATGACCGACTTCACCGCACGCTCCACTACACGCTCGACCCCACGTCCACGCGCCAGCTGCTGTCTCTACGCAACTCGATTTGCCTCTCGCTCGCTCGTTCGCTCGTTTGCTTTGCGGCAACGACGACGACAGCGACGACGACGACGCTCTGCTCAAGACCCAGCGACCTCGAGTGCCAGCACGCGCGCGTCCGTGAAAACGACAAGAAAACGACGAGGGAGCGAGCGCAAGCGCCGACGCGAGCCCGCCCAGCTCATCGGTCGCTGCTCGTTCCATCTCGATCGCATTCGACGACGCGCGTGCGTGCGCGACACACAATCTGGCCTCGAGCGTCTGCTTTGCACACACGCACTCACACGTGCAACGCTACGTGCTGCTACCAAGCGCGTGCTTCCACGCAACTTCCTTTCATGGGTATCTCCTGCGCCACTTCAATCGTTCATCTCGTGACGATGGCGCATGGAGGATGTGAGAGTAAAGAACCGCATGACGCATCTAGCGCCGTGCGTACGTTCTTTTCTCTTGAAATATAACGATGAGCGACTGCTCGCGTTGCTTCAGCAGCAACAGCAGTCGCTTGGATCTCCAGCTGTGCTCATGGCAGCAGCTTGGAGGAGATGGTGTGTGTGGCGCTTATTCCAAGTCGCCACTCCACTCAAATGCAATCATGACGGGTGTGAACGAAGCCTTGCGATGGGTGGCCGCACGTCCTGCGCGCGCGCTTGGCGTCTGTTGGGTCCCAAAACGTCTGGAGACAGCAGCAAACCAACCGCCTGTGGACGTGTCGGTCGCGTACCGTCGTCTCGCTCCGTTTGTGTTCACTATGCATCCCGTCCTAACGTGTTGTGCTTGTTTTGCATCGTCCAACAGCCTCGTCCCGGAGTCGATCCTCAAGAAGCGCCGCACGGTTGAGGCCGTCAAGGCCAAGCGCGCGGCGAAGGCCGTTGCCGAGAAGACGCACCGCAAGAAAGTTCGTCAGATTGCTTTCAAGTCGGCGGAGAAGTACGTGAAGGAGTACCGCCAGGTATGTTTTTCTCTGTTGTTGGGTATTCACTGCTGTTAGCCATATATATACATATGTTTGCACTGCTGGCAAGTATGATCATATAATTTGTATACTAATTGCTATTGCTTTATTGTTTCGACATCAGATTGAGAAGCAGAACGTGCTGTTGCGCCGCCAGGCGAAGGGCACGGGCAATTTTTTCGTCCCGGCGGAAGCGAAGCTCGCGTTTGTCATTCGTATCCGCGGTATCATCGGTGTGTCGCCCAAGGTTCGCAAGATCCTGCAGCTCTTCCGTCTCCGTCAGATCCAGAACGGCGTGTTCGTGAAGCTCAACAAGGCGACGATCAACATGCTCCGTCTCATCGAGCCGTTCATCACATACGGGTACCCGAACCTGAAGTCGACGCGCGAGTTGATCTACAAGCGTGGATTCGGCAAGGTCCGTGGCCAGCGCATTCCGCTCACCGACAACTCGATCATCGAGAAGTCGCTCGGACACGTCGGCATCATCTGTATCGAGGACCTCATCCACGAAGTCTTCACGGTCGGCCCGAACTTCAAGGCCGCGGCGAACTTTTTGTGGCCGTTCCAGCTGTCGTCGCCGAACGGCGGCTACACGAAGAAGTTGCTTCACTTTGCGGAAGGCGGGGACGCCGGCAACCGCGGTGAGGAGATCAACAAGTTTATCAAGCAGACGTTGTAAGCAGCGTAGTCGTGTGGTAGTGCGTCGGTGGACGCTGTCTATTCAACAAGAGACTCTCGGTTTGACCAATTACTATCGGTGTCTTGTTGACTCTGTTATCATTCAGTAGCGCTCGTCATGCTCTGCGAAGAATGGATCAATATGAGAGAAGGAGCCTCCAGCGTATAGGACACGTCCACTGGATGTCGCGTCGATCTACTTTGGCGCAGGCCGACGGCGATCGCGCACGGCACCAGTTGGTGGCGTCGATGGGAACGCTGCGATCGGCAATGCGAGCTTCGCTGCAGGTGCTTTCGTTCGTCGCGCGTGGCACTTGTCACACTGGCAGTTGCGCTGGTGGATCGCGATCTTCATGCGCTTCTTCGCCTCGGCGATGCCCAAGTAGTTCTCTTTCATGTCACTCAGTTGGTCCTGCGTCCGCGCTGCGGCCCAGACACGGACTTCCGTCATCTCATAGTCGCATAAGCGACTGCCGAGGTGCAAACACGACCGCGCACGGCTGCTGTCAGCTGCTGCTGCTGTTGCTGTAGCATTCGCGTACAGCTTGGTGTTCGTGGCGTCAATGCCCGTGACGTCCTTCACGCCGACGCACCGGCCGTGGAGAAACAGCTTCACGGTCGCGTGCTTGAGCGACTGGACGTCGATCGAGAATGCAACGTGGTGCCACGTCGCAGCGTTCGTGACGCGCTCGTCCGATCGCACTGTTTGATCTGCAAACTCGAGCACGAGGAACCCGTCGACGAGTGCAAATGCAAACCATACGTCAGCGTCGTTGCTCGTGCTCCGGCGACACACGAGTGGCCGCGTCGCAGCGTCGAGGAACTGCTGCTGCATTGCTGCTGGCGCATCTGCGATCTCGTCGTCGTCCTGCTGCTGTTCCTGGAGCTGCTGCTCACGCGTCCGAGCGAGCACAAAGTTGCGGACCCAGGCTTCAAACGTCAGCTTCCGCCGGTACGGATCGTCGTCAAACACGACGCCAATGTCGAGCGTACTGCCACTGCGCACGTTGCAGCGCGCGCCGGACTCGTTTGCGGTGTCAGTGGCGGTGGTGCTAGCGGTTGGTGGGAACCGCAGTGCATAGGCTTCTTGCACGCGTCCTTCTTCGCCGCGATCGACCGGTGCAGTCGATACGACGAGCGACGTCGTCGTGCCAAAGCCAAGCAGCTGGAGGTTGTTCTCGCGCTTGGACGTATCGAGCGACTCGACTGGAGATGCAGTAGACGAGCTGCTGTCGTTCAGCGTCGCACCTTCCTCGAAGCGCCAGTACGCAACGACGGCGTCCTCGTCGTCGACAAACGGACCAATCGTCATCTTGGCATTCGCGTCGCTACTGCTGCTGCTGCTGTTGTTTGTAGCCACGACACTGTTGCTCGCAAGTGCACTACCATCGCTACTCATACCGCCAGCGCCGCCTGTTGCACTGATACTGCCCAGTCCACTCGACACGGACGACGTCCCAAAGCCAAAGCTCGGGTTCTTGGGGTCGTCTGTTGCAAAGTGCGGCGTCAACGAGACACCGATCCAGTCTTTCGCGTCCTCTGGCACGAGGCGCTTCCAGGGCAAGACACGTGCACGAGGACACGCAGTCGCATCGAGCGGCGTTGACGTTGACATTGTTGCACTCAACGCTGTCGTAGCAGTCGACAGTGCGTCGAACGGCTTGACGCTCGCAAGCAATCGGCTCCGGCGTTCGTTCTGCTGCAATCCGTCGCAGCAGAGGAGCGAGAAGAGATCGTGGCGACGCCACACGACCGAGTCGAGTTGTACTAATGTGCTAGCGCTGCGCGGTGCTTCTGCACGCAGCAGTGCAGCCAGTGGCGGGTTCAGCTTGCTCCAGTCTTTCTGGAGCGCTGCGCCAATTGAGCTGGACGAGTCGCCAGCTCCACGGAGCATGTCGACGATCGCGAGGTCGTCGCCTGCAAGATCAAAACACTTGAGCGCGAGTGCCGACTGCCCAACCGCATCGAGCATCGCACCGAACGCACGGAACTGCTGCGCAACGCGGCCCGTACGCGACGGAAGCTTCGCAGACGACGTTGCACTGTCGTCGTCAGCTGCGAGCGCGTACTCTTCAAGCCCAGGATCGTGCGCGAGGAAGAGCTGGAGGAACGCGCGCCACTGGTGCGACTGCAATAGCAGCGACGCGAGCAACGGTAGCGACAGGTGCGCTGTTTTTGCAAACGTCGAGCTCGGTGCGCCAGACGATGATGTCGTTGCTGTTGCTGCAGCGCTGCTTGCGCCATTTGAACTACCCGTAAGAACGTTGAACAGACGCAACGTCGTGTCACGCCAGCCAAAGTCGTGATGCAGGAGCGTCAATAGATAATCCGTAAGTGGACTGGGGGACTCGGTGCCACCGGTCATCGCAAACACGAGCACGTCGCGCTCGAGGATCGCTTTCAACGTCGCGTTCGGTGTCGTAAAGCCTGCAGTGAGTGGCTCGCAGATCGCGATCGGCCGCACAAACGCTGTCGTGTGGAGCGTCCGTGTGTCGGTCGTCGCAAACGCGAGTCGATCGCCGCAGACTGCTAGCAACGTCGTGTGCTGCGCCGTGCGGCGATCAGCTTCTGCAAGGCAACACACGAGGCGCGAGTGCGCTTCAAGTCGTTCGCAAGTGTTATCGGTCCGTGGTGCACGCAGCGGCGTGAGGTACCGCACGTGGTTCGCACTCGTGACAAACAGCAGCGACTGCGCGATCCACAACATCGACTGTGGGGCATCCAAGTCCCGTACGAGGTCGTACGCACGCACTAGCTGCAGCTGCTCGGTCAGGATCACGAGTCGCGTGCTCGTCAGTACAGCAGCAAGAATCTCACACTTACTAGAGGCGTCAGCTACTGATGGAAGCGATGACGCAGTCGATGGCGGCGACGTCTTGTTCCAGCTCACATTCACGATGACTTCGTCGCTCGCTTGTGTCGTCCATGAACCTGACGACATTTGCGGCGACAGCGACAGATTGTCGTCACTCAGCTGCAGCACTTGACAATTCGCGGCATCGAGCGTGACGAGCAGCAGCCGCGACCCGACGGTCGAACGATGGGGCGACTGTTCTGTGAGCGCAACTGGCGAGCTGAACACACGCAGCACGTCGCGTGGCAAAAGGATGCGTGTAGCGCTCTCGACGTTGTCGCGGCTCGTTTGGAGAACGAGCGACTTGCCGGACGGCGCAAGCACGACGAGGACCCATGGCGACCGCTGTCGCGTGTCGTCGTTGTCATCAGCCCGGTGTTCGGCAAAGCACACGTCGCGTGCGTCCAGCTGCGCACCACACGCGACGCGATAGTTCGAGACCACGTCAGCGCTGTCGTCTGCGTCGTTCCGCTGCGGTTGTAGCGACGCGCCGGCTTTCGGTACGATTTCCAGCACGACGTACGCAAAGCTGCAGTCGCCGTCGCGAGCGTCGCTTGCTGGCTTGCGTGGGTCGCGCAGTTTCACGCACACTGTCGTCTGGCGCTGGTTTGCTATCAGTGTCCAGGGCGACAGCAGCTTCCCTAGATCGCTGCGCCACGCTGGCAGATCGTCGACCTTTTCACTCCCGCCGGTCTGGAGCGACACGAGCTCGACGATAAACTCGGATGACAACGGCTCTGGGTTCGTTCGCGTGCGCACGACGTGCGTTGGGACGTCCACGTAGCTCCAGTACTGCTCGAAATCAAGCGCGAAGCGCGTCGTCAGTGACGGCGGGTCGTAATGAATGACCGAGCGGCTGCTGCTGCCGGTAGCGTCGAGTGAGTGATCGACACGCAGCACTGCGAGCGAGCGCACTGGCATCGATCGGTAGCACACGAGACGGCTGTCAAGCCAACAGACGCCTGCCGCACAGTAGCTGCTGTCGTCTTCAGAAGCTGCTTTAGTCGTGTGGGCGGCCGTGCGCGTCACTGCCGGCACGAGTTCGCACCAATTCGAGAGGCCTCCGTTAGCACCTGCGCCACCACCGCTGCCGCCACCGATGCTTGGGTGGAACGTCCACGCGATTGCGCTCGAGCTGCTCGTGTAGGCGAACGGATGCCAGTGGGCGATTAGCAATGGAAGCGTCGGGTGCAACGCAAGCGCGAGCTCGCCGCTGCGCTTGGCAAAGTCCACTGCCTGTTGCGGCGAACTGGTAGATATAGAGCAATGCAGAGTGAAGCGTGAGCAGTCAGCAGGGCCTTGTATTAGCAGATAGACAAGCACCGCGCGTGCACGCACAACTGCGTTGCAGCGACGCGCTGGGGGTCGCGCGTCTTGGGTCCGCTGTTTGGAAGGAGCGACCAGACGTCAATCGCACGGCTTTGGGACCCGACGAGCACATACGTCGCGTTGCTACTCGACACTGCAACTGCGAGGGTCACGACCGGCGACTGCGTCGCAAGGCTCGCAAACAGCAGCGTCGCAAGCTAGCAGCACACACGCCATCTCACAGTCAGCATTGCTCAGTAGGCGACTGCTTGAGAGCGCCAGTCACAGCTACAACGCACCGCTGCTTCGTCCTTCCCGCCAAGTGTATTGTCGGCGGCAAACGCATAGAACTGGACGATGCCGTCCGATGAGCCGCAGCACAGCACGCGGCGCGTTGTCACGTACGCAAGCGCTGTGATCTGGCTATTGCGGTTCGCTGCTTTGCGGGAAATCTTCTTCGGAATCTCCCGCGAGTCGATCGCTGTGACTTTGATGCTCGCACTGCCTTCGCTTGCGTAGAAGAGCCACCGGTCGCGACAGAGCGATGCTGCGACGGCGCTCATGCTCTTGCTGAGCTTCTCGAGCTCCGAGATCGAGTGCAGTACGGGGCTCTGCAAGTCCCACACGACGACAAAGCTGCATGTGCGTAGATTCGGCGTCAGTACGAGCAGCAGCAGCGATGGCGACAGCAGGAAGAGATTGGCAGTAGTGATCGTACCGGGACTGAAACACGCCGACGACAGAGTCACTACCGACTGCGAGGAGGTGGTCGAGTGCATGGGCTCGGTCGTTTGCAGCTGGCGCGCTGATGTTGCTCGTGCTGCTGTTGCTACTCACAATCGATGCGACTGCCGACAGATCAAACTCGGTCTCGCCAACGAGTGCGCCCGTCGCGAGGTCGAGCTCCTGCAACGTCGAACTCGTGATCGAGATCACCGAGCCACGTGTCTGTCGTGCGTGAAAGAGAAGCAAGATGACAGCAGCAAGCCAAGGAGCGTATGCAGCAACAGTAAGCAACCATCAATGCAGCAAGACAAGCCGCTGGTAAAGCCGTCAATTCGTCCATTTTGTCACTATTGTTGCTACGAGATGTTTTACGAGCATGACGACGCACCGGGTGGAAGAGCAGGTGCTCCGCTTGGCGCGCACGAGGCGCCTCAATCGTCGTGACTACTTCGTCGAACGCGAGGTGGAGGTCCGTCATCGCACACTTGTCACAATGCACGTTGTCGTCGTCCAAGCGGTTGCTGTGCTTGACCGATGCTTGTGTCGCTTCAAGATCGTATTTTGTGTGGTGTACACGCAGTACAATTTGGCTTAATAATATATTTTATATAAACTTGTGAGCGTCGTCACCACAAACGCACTGCAGCGCGCACACGCAGCATCGTTCTGCACACGTACAGTGTGATTGTGGCAAGCTGTGTACGTCGTCGTCGCGGCACCAAAAGACAATCAACTGCATCTACTGGTTCTTTCGTGTCCACAAAAATGTCAAATGGGTGCGTCGATAAAGTTCGGCAGCGTCATAAACTCGGAACATGTCCATGGTGGCGCTTTTGTAAACGCGTGTAAACTTGCTTTACGTCTACTTCGGGCAATTAGGAAGTTCAGTCGGACGCATGCAGATGATCATACGTATCGACTTCTATCTGCTTCTCTCATCGATCAGGTGCCAATTTGCAGTGTTGTGCTCGACATGTGCCGCTGCATGTTGCTAAACAAGCGTTGGAATTTAGTTTACTGAACTAAATGCTCCGAATAATGTATAAACATTCGAAAAATTTGACTCCGATTTCATAGTGATGTTTACCAGATGTCCAACGCAAAAAGAGATTCGGTGCTGCTGTACCACCCCTCTAACTTTCACTTCAGATTAGTATGCTCGAAATATAATTCGTTTGATGTGACAAACCCGACAATCGAGGAAGCGATTTGCGCTATCGAATCGAACGCGGGGGCAAGTGGCGCAAGAAAACCAACACAAGACAACCACGACGACGACAACAGACGACGTCGTCACACAACATCGCCTTGCGTCTCTCTGACCTCGATCGATTGAGTACCAACCTACACTTGACTTGTCTGGACGTGTACGCGAGAGTGGTCAAGCGATTTTCACCTCTTTCTCTTCTGGACGGCCACGCATACACGCGTACACATCGACTTGAGCGAACGAGACAAGTGCTCGCTTCATTCCTGCACCTGCACCGCACTCTAGCCAGTTAGCTAAGGGCATAGCAGCTGATCTCTCATACACACGAACGCGCACAATGATGCAGCCGCCGCTCGCGCACGAGCTCGACCCGCTCGACGCGCACTTGGCCGACCTCGAAGAAGAGCCCGGGTCGACGTTCTTACAGGACTTCCTCGGTCGCGCTCCACTCGACACGACAACATCGTACAACACGACGCCACTCTCGAGCGGGTACGACACACCGAACGGCTACACGTCCGAGGACACGGACTACTCGGCAGCGACGCCACCGCCACCTGCTTACGCATCGAACAACAACAACAGCAACAACCAGCAGCAGCACCAACAACAGCAATACAAACAGTTTCCTGGACCCAGCTCGCCATCGGACGAGCAAATGTACCAGGACATGTCGTTCTTGCAGAGCGCGGACACGCACGAGCTCGTGGAGGCCGTTGCGGACTTTTGCAGCACCGAGGACCTCGCGACGCTCTCGCCGCAGACGCAGCACACGTTTGCAAACAAAGTCATCAAGGGCAAGGTGCGATTTTGCGCTGTGTTTGTCATGTCGAATCATTGCGTTATGCTCGTTTTGCAACTTGTTTTCTTGTCATTTGTTTGAAACTTGTTTATAACTTGTTTATAACATGTTTACAACTTGCAATTTGGTTTGTTTTTGCGTGCTTCTTGCTTGTATTGCATGACTTCTTGCTGATACACACTTTGAATACTTGCGTTCATTCTCACACACACACACAAAACAGACGTCCAAGTACCGCGGCGTGACGCAGACGAGTAAGACGTCGTGGGGTGCCAAGTACAGTGCCAAGCGCATTACGAACACGTGCAAGACGCCCGACGACGCAGCGCACGCGTACGACAGGTACTTGCAGCAGCACTATCCGCACAAGTACGCCAAGTACGCAAACTTTTGCGCACAGTGCGGCCAGTTTGTGAACCCACTGGGGCTGCTCGAGTACACGAACGAGTGCAGCTGCACGGACCGCCGCGTGCCGTACGTGTCGAGTGGCGGCGATATGACGTCGCCCGAATCGAGCACTGCTGGGTCGCCGATGAGCAGTGCGAGCAACAGCGACGGTAGTAGCACGGTCGAGCAATTTCGCGGCAGCAATCTGTCGGTTGGGTCGATGCAGTTTCGCTTCTCGGACGGCGACAACGACACGTTTCTGGATGAATCGTTCCGCATGGTCGCGAGCTTTGAGACTGCAAACAACAACAATAATGCAAACGATGCGTCGTTGGTTGCTGCGTCGCAACAGCTGCAGACGCGCGACAGTCTCCCGATTGCAGTCATCCACTCAGCGGTCGAGTCATTTACGCAAGAGGACAATCTGGACCAGATCATCGAAGCCATCCACCGTCCGTCTCTCCATGCGACGCACCAACAACAGCCACAGCCGACGACGTTTAGCGACGCGTTGCACACAGCGACGACGACGCAGATCGAACCAACGAATGCAGCGTACGTCGACTTTAGTCTCGACGAGCTCCACGACCTGTCGGAGTACTTTATGGCCGATCAGTTTGTCCCCGCGGAGAGCATGACGAGCGACGCAACGACTGCAACGACGTCGACGCACCACCACGCGATGCTCAAGAAGACCCACAGCCTCGAATTCGACATGAGCGAGATCCCACTCGACGCTTTGTCGCCATCCCATGGAAGCATCAAACTGGAGCAGCACTATCGTGCATCGCCGCCTGCGCTCTTGCAGACGTCGTCGATGCAGGACATTGATGCGATTGCAAACTCGTTCATGCTGCACCACCATCCGTCGCGCCCGCAGGCGTTAACATCGCGATCGACGGTCACGAACGCATTTCCAGCGGTCATCGACATTGCGACGCCGTTTTTGGAAAAGTATTGGCGCAACGACCGGAAAAACATCCAGTGCTTCCCGTATTGCCCCGAACACGGCGATTACTACCGCGTTCGGATTGAAGACTTGCAACATCGCTGCAAAGGCGTGTGTCGCGCAGCCGTGAAAGCGCACGTGACGATCCCGATGACGCAGCCGCTCGTACAGCATGGCCTCCACGTATTGGCGCGCTGCAACAGCACGTTCTCGCGGAACGTCGCACTCAGTTCCCAGGCGCAGCTCACGACGAGCGAGATGAAGTCGCTCGACTCGCTCAGCGCAGTCGGTGTCGTCGATGCGTTTGTCGCGGACGCATCAAGCGTCCAATTTGACGTGACGTTCTATCCAGATGTGTGGAAATTCGAGTTTGATCTGCCGAAGAAACGTCGGAACGTTGCAGCAAACAGTCCCGTCGAGTCGGATGTCGTCGATCACTTGGGGTCGGAATTCCTGTACTTCTTTGAGATCGACGTGTTTTATTCACCCGAGAAGACGACGTTTGCACGTTTGGGGCACAGCGAGTCGATCAACTTCCAGATCGGGAATACGCGGACGCTGTTGCGGCAGCGCAACAAGATGTCGGAAGACGTGATGCCGCAATCCGGCGTCGACCGCGACCGCGTGTTGGACATCGACACGCTGCCGGAGAAGAAGAAGGTGAAGATCCACTACGGCCAGCGCGAGTTGCCGAGCATGAGCGACGACAACGATGCGAGTGGCGTCCACACGTACAACGACGCGAAGCCGAAGGAGCAGCCGACTATTGCAAGCGACAGCAAGCGCGACGAGCACTTGCCGGTGACGACGTTGTCCGACGTGCCTGCGCGGCACGACGACCCTCACCCGACGAAGCCGATCGGCAAGGATCCGCACTTGCACTTGCACGCAAAGGACCCGGCGCTCAGCATGACACTAAGCGACGCTGGTGTCGTGTCGACACCGCACGGCAACGACACGCAGGCGTCGAACTACGCCACGTACCTGTCGCCCAAGACGCAAGAACCGGCGCTCGCAGCCGTGACCGATGCGTCGAGTGTCCGCAGCGCTGCGCATCGCTCGAATGGACAGAAGCCGCCAGTTGCGCCGGCAACGTACAGCTTGCCGAAGCTACTGACGTACACGCTCGCGTGCGTGCTGCTCAGCGTCGTGTACGTGCCGCTGACTTTGCTGCTGCTCGTTGTATTTCTCGTGCTGCCGCCACTCGCGCCGTCGGTCGTGCGCGTGCTCGATACGCTGTCGGACGCCGAGTTGCGCAACGCAAACAGCAGCTGCATCCCACGCGACGCACGGCGCGTGCTCGACCGGTTGTCATTTGACCCGGCGCCGAACAGCGGCAGTCAACTGCTGCGGTACCATGCACACAGCAGCGTGTACGCGCGCTTTGCGTACTTTGCAGGCGTGAAGCTGCTCGTGTCGGTCGTTGCAGTCGTGCCGACGCTCGTGCTGAGCGTTGTCGCATTGCTCACGTTCCCGGTGCGCGCCGTGTCGCGTTCGATTGCCAGCGCTGCGTGCAGCTGTGCACTGTGGACGCGCGAGTACACGCGCTCGAGCGTCGGGAAGCCGTTTGCTGGCGCAGCAATGGCACGAGGTGATGCGATTGAGCTCGTCTGAGCGAAGCCGCTGGAGTCTATGGGCATGACGAGCGAACTGCATGGAACCCAGTGAGCACAACGCAGTGCAGCGAGGTACGTAGTAGTGCGCAAACATAGGAGCAAACAAACAAACACGCGCTTAAGTGTTGCGAACGTGGCGGTTGTAGTCACGCCGCTCGTATCGCCTCGTTGCATGCAGTTCGTTTGAACAGCGCAGTAGTGTGTAATTTATGTGCATCTGGACAACATTTGCAGCGTTTTGTTGATTCGTGTACACAAGTGCAACACGTCGGCACGACGTGCAAGCCATGCCAACAAACGGGCAAAAGCGAACGAAGACGCGTGCATGACAAGTTGTTGTTTTCATCCACGTGCACTGGGGACGTTCGAACGCACTCACTACTATGGGGCGTTTATACGTTTGTGTCTGTGTGTGTGTTTTTTTGAAATGCACATCGTTGTGTGGTTCTGAGTGACGAATGCAAACGACTCTTTGTTATTTGCTGCTGCTGCTCCTGCTGACGTACGTACGTACGTACGTACGTGTGCATCCATTTTGTCGGACACACGTCGAGCAGCAACGCGCACCAACCAATTTACTCGGAACGGAACTCCTCACCGCCGGTGACCATGTCAAACTGACTTGCAAAGTCATCTATCGACATGTTGGCGCTCGATGTCGTCGACGTCGTCTTCTTGTCGTCGTCGTCGTCGTCAAAGACCCACGTCGTGCCTGGGACGTACTTGGAGCCTTCGGTGTCCGCAACGCCAGGCGGGAGCTTCATGCCTTTTGCGTACAGTGGACCAGCACTGAGTGCAAGCGAGCAAGAGAGAGAGAGAGAGAACGCCACCAATCAGTCGACAACGCACGCAGCCATGATCACAGCAACTGGCTCATAGACTGCGCAAAAGACACGCACCCTGGCAGTGCGTCAGCAATCCCAGCAGTCATCGAGCTCTCGCCAATGTCTTCGAGCTTCCCCAACAAGTTGTGCGCCAAGAACGGCGTGTCGTTCGCTTTTTTGAAGAAACTGTGCTTCAACAGCCCCGCCGTCCCGAGTCTGTTGTAGTTGCATAGTATATAGCAACCAATAAGCAAGTGACTCTCTCTCTCTCTCTCTCTCGTTGTCGCTCTCTCTCTTATTCGACACGACGACACACACGCAAAGCGCACCGTTTCGTTGGGTCTTTCTGCAAACAGAGCTTCACAACGTCCTTGAAGTGACGACCAAACTGGTGGCCACTCCCGTCGTCCTATGCGATCGATAAAAAAAGAAGAGCCAGTTCACTTCCCACCCCATCCAATCAGAATCCAATCACCATCCAACCAATCACACAACGTACGTCGTACGTCCGGAGCGACGGTGGGTCCTCCTGCAATGTCAACAGCAAGACCTTCATCGGCTGGAAACGTGCGTACGGCGCGTAGCCTTTCGCCAACTCCAACGCCGTGATCCCGAGCGACCAAATGTCGGCTTTGTAGTCGTACCCGCGCGCTTGTTCCATCACTTCGGGTGCCATCCAACACGGCGTCCCGACGAATGTCTGGCGGTTCTTCCGCCGGTCGCCGCCCTCCATCATCCAGCCACTCACGCCAAAGTCGGCGATCACAACGTGGCCTTCACTATCCAACAGAATGTTCCCTGCTTTGATATCGCGATGGATCTGCCCGTTCTCGTGAAAGTATTGGAGACCTTTCAGTGCTTCGTGGAGGATGACTGCAACAAATTCTTCTTTCAAGCCTTCGCCTTGGCTCTTTTTCTTCAACAGGTTCATCACGTGGAGACACGAGCCTTTGTTCATGAGCTGCGTCACGAGCCACAATTGATCTTTGTGCACAAAGCTAGAGAGACAAGAGCAGTCAGTCGACTGGTGGAAGCGACACGAACAAACGACAAATACCTGCAGTAGCACTTGAGGACGTTCGGGTGGTTCGTCATCTTCATCGTTTGGACTTCCGCCTGTTTGGTCGATCGCAAATAGAGTGAATGGGGGTGTAGCACGTACGGTTGTGTAGGATGCGTTGCAGAAGGGCAGCAGCGATTCCAAGCTATACGTACGCGGATGTCCTCGAACGACGTCGTGATCTTCTCAAGGTCCATGATCTTGATCGCGACGTGCGTCTTCTTTGGCACACAGTACGCTTTCCAGACCTTGGCAAACGCTCCCTATTGGTACGTAGGACACGCCGTACGGAGACCGCGCGTCGGTTAGTGCTCTGATGTGTGTGGTGACGACCAACGACGTGCTGTTGCGTCACGCACCTGGCCAATCTGCTCGATGATCTGGTACTCGGCCGCGACAGTCGGCCACTCGTCACCCATGGTTGCTTGCTTTGTCAAGTGCACGTGGAGATCGAGCGCAGTAGTGCAGAATCGCGGCGGTCGTATGGACTCGAAGGTACTCTCGGCGCAAGTGATCACAAGAGCTCGAGATCAAGACAGCGAGCATTTTTACTTATATTTTTCACTATCGCGAACATTTGTTGAGGAAGATTGACGATCCGATCAGATGCACTCAGATCTGATTTTGCCGCGCCGTTTTCCTGACCGGTCATGCAACAATTGAAAATACAAACTTCAAGTCATTCATATTCCCTTGCAATCTGTCTGGTCTGCTCCTCTAAAACCGATGTAGGTTCAGATTCAGATTCAGACTCCTGACCAATACAAACATCAAATCAACGCCGTATCAATTTCAACGCAAGTTTGTTTTTCTGCAGGTACAAATATACTGGAATAGTAGAGCAGATATATTTGATGAATATTCCTACACACACAGAAAGAACCGACAAGACTCTTGTGACGCATTCAGGTGTGAAGTAAGCACACTTTAGGAGCTAAAGTATTTGGACAAACTTGGTTTTGCATGAACTGCATTGCATTTGTCTATCCAACCTATTCTTGTATCCGACACAATGAACCCACCATTCACTAAATGTTGATCCTTCCAACATACCTGTTCATTGAACGTGTTGACCCTCCAACATGTAATGCATATATTAATTCGTTAACGAAGAAATCGAGTTGAAAGGCGCCTGTCAATGCAAACCAAAGTAGGATGAAATGCAAAGGGATATCTGGCGACATCCAACAATCAGACGCACAACGACACAATCTCACACAGCTAAACAAACCGCAACGACAACCACGACATCGGCAAGCAAGCATGGTGTCGTCGGTAGAGGAGTGCCGCGCCAGGCGCCCGTACTGAACGAAACAGTGCGAGCTTCGCGCAACCAACAACCCGTGCACGACACTGCACATGTAGGTGCTTCAGCAGCTGACGATCATTGACGAGAGCGACGCAGACAACAACGACAATGGTACAGACGACGCAGATACCAACGACGCAAGCGAAGACACAAGGCTCGACGCAAGGCTCGACGAAGAGAGCCATGTAGGCAAGGTCACAAGTTACAGCGCAAGCCACGACACGGAGACCGTTTAGTCATGTCATCCACTGGACAGACACCAACGACACAAGCGACGCAACGCAAATGGTCATGCAAGTGGCGCCGCAGGCAACGACTCAAAACGTGGTGCAGGCAACGACACAAACCGTTGTATTTACAACGACGCACGCGGCGATGGCAGTGACGATGATGGCGTTGAAGAACGCGAAGACGGGGGGGGCACGAGTTTGGAGACGCAGACTAGGATGAAGATGGAGTAATGAACGACGATGACAGCGATGACGACGAAATGCCGTCGATTATACAGCAGCAGACAGTGTCGGAGACGCTGGCGCTCAAGCGCCTCGGGGCGTAATTAGAGGCACCAACGAAATCAATACAGCTGTGGAGATGAACGAAGACGTGTATGCAGTAATCGATTCATACGGCAAGTGCGAGACTGTATCGGACAGTGATGTTGAGCACAACAACACTAGTGAGAGCCAGGAGGAGGCCGTGATCTTTCAGAGGGACGGCGATGGCGTTCCAGTTGCAAGTGTTGATCCATCAGTGTTCCTGGATCGATCTACAGACACACAACAGCTTCGTGCGATGTCAAAGGATGGACGGCACACTAATACGCTTACCATACATGCATTTGATGATCGCATGTTGGCATCTGTCATAGCTCCATGGACTGACATGTTGACGTTGCACTCTCTTGTCGATTGCTTGCATGTATCAGATTTTGCAAACCTTCCCGAGGACGACGAACCCTACCCAGGTATATACAACATCCCGCACTGCCCATCAGCGAGCGTGCTTCCATGCGCTGACTTGTCGCTGTCATATTCTTTTACTTTCTTCTAAGGACTCTGTGGACTCGAATTGCAGAGGAGTCCAATCGATACCACGAGCAGCAAGTACCAACTCGCGCGCGCGCGCAATGTACGAAAAGCGGCGGCAGACCCGGCAGCATCCCAATACAATGGACATAACGGCGCGCTTACGCGATCAGAGAGAGTTTGATACGAGTACGTTCGACTCATTGGGCTTCTCATCAGATCACGCACAGTGTCTGTTTAAACTGCACCATGACGAACATTAATTCCCGACATGCGTTGGTGCTAAACTTGCGGGTACTATCATCAGATTTATGGTCCTTAACAAATTCGACCATCTGCTCAAGTATATTCACTATTTTTTAAACAATAGTGACACTCGTGCCAAGCAGGATGGAGCGTGGGAAGTGCGTTCTGGAATATACTGTGTGCAGATGACATTTCAGCTCAATTGCAAGCTACCGCCTATCCTGTATTTTTACGATGGCATCTTGTCGAGTCAAAGCCGCTTTAACCCCACTCGACAATATCTAAACGATATGATGTATAAGTGGGGGACAAAAGTGTTCGTAACATGCTGTGTGATAGCCACGTACTACATCCGGTACGTGGTATTTCACTTCTCTATTTTGATTTACGTGCTCGATTTGTAAACTTTCTAACACATAGTTTGCGTAAGTGCGCATATGTTGATCCTACGTCAAACCGATTGAAATGTAATGCAGTGTCGAAGTTTACTGCGGGAAAAGCAGCACGCGGCCACGCCGATGGATCTCGACGTCAACGCCGGTTCGGCCGCGGTGCTTCGGAACATGGATGTTCCGGTTTCCTGTGGGAGTATGCAGTGGCAGTTGGTAGTAACGTACAGATATTTTACACTATGGTGTTCTGTCGTTGCAGTTGCTCCACGGCCAAATCTACTCAGCAGGATCTGACATAGCGAACAGTTTGGGATACGCAAAGGCTGTCGTTGACTAAAACGCCAACCAGCCCGAATAATGTGCCACGCGGCGAGGTCAAGATCGCGTATCAATGGAGTTCCCGGCGTTGACGGTCTTTTATGGATGAACAGCAAACCCATCCACTTCCTCACCGATAATGGCAGCCGCCAAACCTCGACTGTTTGAACGTTGTGTGATGTGCCTGTGGATCTAAAAGATGCGTAATTACTTTGCGTTTCAAACTCTGTCAGTGCAGCGCGCAAATCTGTTTGAACGAGAGTGCCAGTCCAGTATCCCCATCTGGTTGTCATCCACCAACGCTAAATGGGTGTTTTTAACTAGCATGATCAGCTCCAACGTCAGCACCACCAGCGCTGTTATTTTCAGCTCAGTCACGTGTTTTGATAATACTACAAATCGGGTAATATCGGATTCGATGATATGGCGCTCTTGAACGTGTACAAAGTTTACAAGTCTCACGCGCGCCAGCGCGCTCTGCCCAAGCAGCGACACGACTTGTTATTGTAGGCGCTGCACCTCAACTATAAGATCTCACTAGCCAGGACTTCGAAATCGTCGATGGATGTTTCATGTCGACTACGCATGCACGGTTGTTGTTCCGTTCTATAAAAAAATCTCGTGGGTCACTTAGATCACGTAGTGTGTTATAGCAAACTAGAAAAATTAAGCGTCACGTTTACCTTTATATCTATCTTTTTCTATCTATCTATCTATCTACCTAACTATACACATATATTGATACACGTAGCGTCCGCGACTGAGATGTTTTGTATTGCATTTTGATGCTGCATAATATTATGCGTATGCAGCGTATTGTACTAACTTGCAAAAAGTACTTGGAGCATTCACTTGAATGCTGCAAGTTGCATTGCAATGCTGTAGTTCGAGTACAAGTGCACTATTGTACGAGTTTCTTGTTGTAGACGAAAATACATCTGACAAAGTGTCAAAATTGAGTTTGAATGCAAAAATTTCCGTCTCAGCTCGAATTTAGTATGGCCATCTGAACTGCAAGTGCGGTTGCAGTTGTTTTTCGTCCGATCATTGGGTTCATCTAAACAGACAAAACAAAAACAAAACACAAAGCTTGTCAAAAGCGACCGTCACATTCACATCGACGCGTTCGAGCTCACAAGCCGCAAGTCGCAGCTACACACGCGACGGTCGCTATGCTCTCACTGCTGCGTCCACACCATGCGCGCGTCGCTATCCGCACACTGCGCCGACCTGCTGCGTGTTGTCTGCTGTCGACGGAGACGACATCAACACGCGACATCGAAGATGGAATGTCGAGCACTCGATCACCGCCGACACCGACCACAACAGGCGACACGGACGACGGTACGTCGTGCTGTTGCATGCACTGCTGCTGTGACTGGTCGCACCATTGCATCACCTGCACGCTTGTTGCTGTGCTGACGAGTGCACCTTGCGCTTGATCAGTCTCGTTCGAGGACGTGAGCACAGCGAGCTTCCGCATCCGCGACGGCATCCAACAGACGTCGTGCAAGTTCTCACCGACGCTCTCCAAGCGCATGGGCTACGAGATCTTCCTTAAGAAAGACTACCGACAGATGACCGGTAGCTTCAAAGAACGCGGCGCCCGCAATGCGCTGCTGCAGCTCACACCCGCGCAAAAGTCAATTGGCGTCGTCGCAGCATCTGCTGGTACGTCTCTCTCTCTCTCTCTCTCTCTGCATCAGTCTGTCTACATTGCAGTACTGAGCGTCTCATGCGATTTACTCTTTTGCGTATAGGGAACCACGCACTCGCACTCGCTTATCATGGCAAGAAGCTTGGGATTCCAGTGACGTGCGTCATGCCCAACATTGCGCCTTTGACGAAAATCACGAGCTGCCAGGAGCTCGGAGCGCGCGTGATTCTCCATGGGTCCCACATCCTCGAAGCCCGTGAGAAAGCCGATGAGTTTGCCCGCGACGAAGTACGAAACGCTTGCAATTAAGGGTGTCTACTGGCAGCTGCTGATCTGACTCTCTCTCTCTTCTATACAGAACCTCGCGTACATCAATGGCTTCGACCATCCAGACATCATCGCAGGCGCAGGGACGATGGGGATTGAGATTTTAAATCAAGTCCCGAACGTCGATGCGATCGTCGTGCCCGTCGGTGGCGGTGGCCTCATCGCTGGCATCGCACTTGCAGTCAAGACACTCGCACCAAACGTCCAAGTGATCGTACGTCGCTCTCTCTCTCACACACCCTCTCTGTCTCATACTGACTCTCTCTTTCGTTCAATAGGGCGTCGAGCCGGAACTGTGTGCAAGTTTCAGTGGCGCACTGGCTGCTGGTCGCCCCGTGAACGTTGCGACGTCGCCGACGCTCGCCGATGGCCTCGCGGTCCCGTGCGTCGGTGCAAATGCATTCGAGATCGCCCGCACGCGCGTCGACAAAGTCGTGACCGTGAGCGAACGCGCAATTGCGCTGAGCGTCTTGCGGCTCGTCGAGTTGGAGAAAGTCGTCGTCGAAGGCGGCGGCGCGTGCTCGTTGGCCGCGCTAATCGACGACAAGCTCCCGGAGCTCAAGGGCAAGCGCGTCGTGCTGCCGCTGTGTGGTGGCAACATTGACGTCCCCGTGCTCGGCCGCGTGATCGAACGCGGCTTGGCGGCCGACGGGCGCCTCGTGCGATTCGTCGCGACCGTGAGCGACCGACCAGGTGGGATCGCACAGCTGGCGAATCTCTTGTGGGAGTGTGGCGTGAGCGTCAAGGACATTTATCACGAACGCGCGTGGGTCCACGCAAGTGTTTCAAATGTTGCAGTCAAGTGCGTCGTCGAGACGCAGTCGTACGATCACGGGCTGGAGCTCAAGAAGCGACTGGAAGAAGCAGGGTATCCGCTTGCGTGGGGGAGCTCGACGAACACGAGCTTTGTGGACTTTTGAGTGCTGAATGCGTCGTACATTCGTAGGCAGATAGGAGAGAGAGAGAGAGAGAGAGAGAGAGAGAGAGAGAGAGAAACGCAGTGATCGGCAACAGGACGGTGCAGAATAGTTGTATGTCGTTGTTTTATGCGCTCTTCTTGCAGGCGTTTGCTTGCTTTCTCCTAATCTACTGCGCGACGCTAGTTTGCTGCTGCCTCTTCATCGCCATTGCTGTTGTGGTCACTATTGCTGCTGTCACTCGTGGGCGTTGCAAACGGATCGCACGCGTCCGACTCGGTCGTTGGTGGACACGCGGCGCCGTTGAATGCGCTGTATTGCAAAACGTTACGGTACCGCTCACGCGTGCGCGTCTTCTCACTGCAGTCGCCCCAGTCGCTCCAGTCGCCGACGTTGCAGTCCTGCGGATTGCATGTCTCCACTTCGCTGAGTGCACCACACGCAGCGCCGTGTTGTGCGGTAGCCATAGGAAACGTTAGGACGTGACGCACGCGCGTCTTTGTGCCGCTCGTAAAGTCGCAGCCGCTCCATTCGTCCCACTCGGACAACTTGCAGTCGATCGTACACGCCGCCTCCTCACGCTGTGCGCTACATGCTGCGCCATGGAACAGTGCGTGCGTCACGACGCGCTTCGTCCGCGTCTGCGTGAGCGTCTGGGGGTCACACACCGACCAGTCGCTCCAGTCGGACAACTTGCAGTCGATCGCGTCGCAACTTGCATCCTCCGTGAGCGATGGACACGCTTCCCCACCAAACAGGTCGTGCTTCTTGACTGTGCGACTGTGCGTCTTCTTGCCACTGGCAAAGTTGCACGCAGACCACGGACCCCACGCGTTCACATCGCAGTCGCGCTTCGTGCAGAACCGCGTCTCGTCAAGGTCTGGACACTCGGACGCGCCATATTGCGGCACGCGCTCGATCGTGCGCGTCCGCTTCGACGCACCGGTGTCGAGGTCACACTCTGACCAGTCAGACCAGTCGCTGACTGTGCAGTCGATAGCGTCGCACTCGGGTGACTCGATGAGGTCACCGCACGATTGGCCGCCGTACATCTCGGGCGTGATCACTGACCGCACGCGTGTCTTCCTGCCGGTCGCAGCGTTACACGGCTGCCAGTCGCTCCATTCGGTAGGGACGCAGTCGATCTTGTCGCAATAGTCCTCTTCTTCAGTGGCGTCGCATGCGGTGCCGCCGTAGCGTGGACTCGTGACGATTGCACGAGAGCGCGTCTTGCGGCCCGTGTCGATCGCACACGCTGTCCAGCTCGACCATGCGTCGAGCTGACAGTTCTCTTTCGCGCAGTAGTCGACTTGATCGAGCTCAGGGCAGTTCGTGCCGTTGTCGGCAGGCTTGACGAGCACTGCGCGCGTCGACACTTTCTTGCCGTCTTCTTCGTCACACGCGCTCCAGGGCGTCCACTTGGACACGACGCAGTTCACGGGCTTGCACTTGACCGACTCGGTGAGCACTGGACAGGCGGCGCCGCCGTACTTGGGTGGCGTCAAGATCGCACGCGCGCGCGATTTGAACCACTTGGCGTCACAAACGCTGTAGTTTCCCCACCCACCGACGACACAGCTGATCGGTTTGCACTTGATCGACTCGGTGAGCACGCCACAGGCGCGGCCGCGACCTTTTGGCTGGATCGAGATCGTCCGAGTGCGCGTCTGCTTCATCGTCGATTCGACGCAGTCCGAGTACGGACCCCATGCGCTGAGGACGCAGTCGACGTTTACTGCTGTCGTTTGCGCTTCGACAAGCGGTGCGACGAGCAAGTGCGCTGCGAACACGGTCAACACGAGAGCGCAGAGCACGGGAAGTCGCATGCTGCTGGCTGAGGTGGATGGCGCACGCGCCGAACACGACGGTTTGCTAAAGCAAAAGCTTTTGCTGGTTCACTTGGAGATGCTTCGTAGAGGCTTGGTTTGATAATGACGAGCTGCTGACGTCGCGCAGCGACCCACTGCTGAGGTGTGTGTGTGTGTAACCATGTGCCTTTTTAAGATATAAATATGAGGCTGAATAAGATTGAGCAGACGAGTAAAAGCTATATATAGGGATGCAATTTATTCGAGGACGAAATGCACTGCAATTGAGTTCAGTACTTTAGTATTCACGAGAGAGCTAGAGCTAGAGCTAGAGCTAGAGCTAGAAAGAGAGAGAGATAGAGAGTTGAGTGGTTCACTACTAACCTTCTTGGTAAAGTTAAAACTTGGTCGCCATTCTGATTGTTACGCGTCTGCCGTGACTGAAGCCAACAGTGCAGCAACGTCGTCGTGGCTACCGGCGCGCGCATATTCAAGCGCTGAGTGCCCCCTCGCGTCGCGCGCATTTGCGTTGACACCATCCGCGAGCAAGAAGTGCACATTGGCGAGCGCGTCAGCTTGTGCTGCGAGTCCAAGGAGCGTGCATCCGTCAACCATTGGCGTGTTGACGTCTGTACTGGACTGCAACAGCAGCAGCTCCAGGACGCTCGCGTTGACTTGCATCGCTGCCTCGTAGAGCGGCGGCTGGACATTATTAGCAGCGTCAGTTACGCCTCCTCACATTTGAATCATCTACTTTATGATGGTTGTGTTTTGTAATGGTGCGTCGAAAAGTGGTCGTTGGTCATCGTCATCATCGCCCCATTTGTCAGTGCTTGGAAGTATTGCGTATGTTATGAAATTGAGGTGTGATGATTGCAATAATCAGTAATCAGTACTATATATTGTTTTTTTGCGAAGTCGTGTACGAAAGTAATCATATAAAGTACATAATTTATTCATGTATCGACATGTGGACGATCGTTGTAACTGTATCGAAGATGAGACTTCGCAAAAAAAAACAATATCGTATGGTAGAGTGGCTTGGACACATACGCATTTACAATGCTTTTGCTTGAAGTACTCAAGTCGGAACTTAACTTTCTTGCGTTACAGCTATGTTTACCAATTACATTTACTTACACACGCCGATACAAGCAATCTACTCTAGTAGGACAGGTAGCATGTCGATTTGAAGTATAGACGCAACCGTAATATACGTGTTTCCTCTTATTTAGCTCATCGCTCCAGGTACTTTTGCACGTGTGCTGCTAACGCGCGCTCTTCGTCCGACTCGCCGAGCGCCGGGCCGTGGCCACCGAGATCTTGTGGGATGTTATCCATATCGATCAGTGTCTCCAGTTCGCGCAGAATCGCACTGCCCTTGAGCATATGCACCTGATTTATAGTAACAGCCATACGTGTTAGACAAGCGCCGCTGCCTCCACACAATAACAATAATCATTGCACCTTGTCGCGCGTCACGGGGTCGATCATCGGTTTCACCAAGCGCCAGATCATGTTGAACCAGCCTGGAATATTGATGATAAAGATGTGGGCACTCCGCTCAGGGTAGTGCGCGCCAGTGAACGCCGATGCGCGTTTGATAAAGTCGAGGACCTCGCCACCGAGATCGTACATGCCAATCCCAGTCACGTCCAACACAGTGATCGATCGACCGGCGTCACTCGGTTCAATCACGCGCCAGAGGTACTCCGTGATGTACATGTAATGGCGCAAGAGATCATCGATCGACAGGCCTTCGCGCTTCAACGCTGCTAGATCAATCTTCCCTGGCCGTTCGTAATAGACTGGCTGACCCGCACGCGCGCGGCCGTGAAAGTACTGCGGGTAGTAGCGTTTGATGACATCGAAAGTCGGATGCGGCGTCACGAGAATGTCATCAATGCGGTTCTCCAACCGCCACTGGAGCGTATTTGCAAAGCGCACGCGGCCTTTCTCGTCGTCACCTTTCTCGGCTGCAACAAAGCGTGTCGAAAATGGCAATGGACCGCCGGCAATCGACAACTCGTAGTTCGCACTGGTCGTCGCAGCGTCGCTACTGGTCGCAGACACTGGCGACAGTACGTTGTCGACTGAAGAAGCGTCCACAGCGTCTTGATCCGATTCAACGACGTCGATGCTGTCGACGCGCAAGTAAACCACGCGGTCGTTCGTGCTGTTGGTCATTTGGCTCTGTGACGGCTGTGGAAGCCGCGTCGCCGTCGCTGCTGTTGCGATCGCTGGTCGCTGCGTCGTCGTGACGACAAACTGCGTGAGCTGGGACAGCGACAACAGGACGCCCAAGACGATCGTGACGTGCATGAGGCCTTCAAACGGCGCGGCGCAGTAGAGCGACACGACGACGCTCAGTACAAACAACCCACCGAGTGCAGCTGGAAACACGATCGAGAACGTCGACGGTTCGTTGATGAGCAATTGCAAGTGCTGCGGCTGCGGCTGGGAAGGAGTGACACGCGGCGACGTTGAGTGCACTGACGCTGCTGGCGCTTGCACGCAGCGAAAACGCACTGGTGGAGTATCAAGAGCCAAAGTGTCAGTCGTAGAGAGCCAGAACGAGCCAGAGAGTCCGAGAGCCAAAGAGCCAAAGAGCAGTGCGTTGGATAATGCACAACGTACAGTGGACTTTCGAGACGCGGACGATGTTGGGCGAAGCGTCGAGCGTCCGTGGGGGCGTCGAGAGGACAACAGCGACGCCGTCCGTTGTCAGTAGCGTCTCTTTATTGTTATTCAGTACCAGCTGAAATGGCACGTGGAGCTCTTCGCCGTCGCTCAAGACGAGAATACAAACGTCTTGCAGACGAAATGCGCCAAGTGGGAATTCAGTAGCGACTGCAACGTTGCGCGTCACGACGCGTTCGGTTGATGTGGAGGACGACGACGCGTCGGTCGATTGTGTCAACACGCTGACAACGACGACGCGCGGCGGTCGCTGTACATCACAAACAAGACAAAACAGCTGTGAGAGGATGGAATATGTCATCCAGAGAGCCAGTTTCCGTGGCGCTCTACCACGTGGCCGTCGATTGCGTCATCATCTACTCGTTCGTCATTGTCATTGTCGTCGTTGTCTCCTTCACTCTTGCGCTCAAAGTTGCTGCGTGATTACGTCATCAACGTCACGTACGATCCAATAGATCGGATAGAGAGCCAGTCGATAGACAAAAACGCACCTCGACGCAGCTGCAATGAACGTCTGGAGCGTCTCTACCGACCACATCGGTGCAAACTCGACTGCTTTTGCTGTCTGGAGCGCATAATTGAGAATGTTGACCCAATTCTGTGCGTACGCAAACGAATCGGCACGTAAAAACAGCAGCAGCGACTTGCGCTTCTGTTTATATACAAATAAGACAGTGAGAGAGAGAGAGAGAGAGAGAGAGAGAGAGAGAGAGAGAGAGAGA
>JAADXH010000099.1:0-41437 GCA_023337595.1 Globisporangium camurandrum
CCCCCCCCCCCCCTACTGTCTAGCTGTTTGATAAACATACATGTTCATAATGGAAATGTCTACACAAACCGTACAATAGCAATGTACCAGAAAAATCTTGCACGATAGCAAAATCAGATACAAACAATAATTATGCGAATATGGCCAGCGTTGCACAGATAATATAAAGCTGTTTTTCTTTGTGCGAGACTCATGCGCATTCAATATATAAGAAACGCCACATTTGAACAAAAACATCGATTTGCTCATCTCATCGTGTTATATCATTGTCGCGCCTCTATTTTATGGCTAAAATTTTGCGTGCGCTGGCCAGTCGAGACATCATTCACGAATTCGAACGCTAGGACGCAAGCGATCTACATGACACAGACGACTGAGACAGCAATGAACGTACGTTACATGATTTTTATGAATTACATGTATCGGTTTATGTGATCGACCATCTTATCATTCTGTATTTGAGTTCTATGTCCAGCTTGATGGCGTTTGAATAAAGCAAGCGCGACGACTGTAGATTGAACGAGTCGAGTGGAGTCAGCAATTGCGAACAACTGTGAGGCATTCTCCAAGGTATTGTACTACGCAAGAGCGACATTCAAGTGCTCGAAAGCTACATAGTGTGTTCAAATCATACATGCGCATGTACTGACCTGTAGACACATCACACAAGTCGTGTGCAGTTGATATTGCTCCTGCCACGTTGCGTTGGTTCAAGATCTAAATCGCGTGCGATCGTCAATGTCGCGCTTCAAGTGTAAAAACGTTTGGCCAGCAGCGATAGTGTAAATGAAGATATGTATACTTGCGGTAAGCGTAGAGCACGTTAAATCAAGTAACAAGCACTTTAACTAATCTCTATCATTTTAGTCTGCATACATGCCAAGGTGAATATTAATTTTGCGGATACGCATCACCTTACATTGCACACGGAGCTCACGCACACGTATGCATGCACTTCAGTCGCCACATGTGTAGAACTTTGATAAAATTGTCTAGGAACACCTGTACGATTCTAGCGAAATATACATGATCGAAAAATCATTTTCGAGTTATCCGTAGTCAAATGTTTTACACGTCGCGTTCGTCAAGAACCATTATAAACTAGTATGTTGCGTTGTAATATGAGATAGTTGATCAGTTGCGGCGACGTGTATGCATTTGCCAAGTCACTTTGATATGGATATGTTCATCAATGGGTTTGGACATCGACGTCATTGTGCATTAGAATTTGAGCTGATGCATTTGTATTGTTGGAAATAGTCAAGTGCAACTGAATTCATAGCATGTCGTAGACTACGTGACATGCAAGTGAGCGGCACCACGAGATCAGTGAGCGCAACATGCGATAAGTATGCGTTATTGTGCGCTCCGATTGTAAGCAAATCGAGCTGAATGCATTGCTTGTAATTGATGTTGTTTGGCTTTCTTGTCGACTCGCCAAACATAAATTAATTGCAGACACAAGAACCTTTTAAAATACATTGCATTTTATGAGTTTTACTAAATCTTTCGCTGAAAAAACTAGCTTCCGACTGGTCCTCGAAAAAGAAAACAATACCTCATGCTTGATTTGCGTGCATCGCTGAAAAATCGAGCTGTTCAAAACAATTTGGACTGTATTTGCATACATGTTTGGTTATAAATATTCCGGATGAGGTTTTAGGTTGGAGTGCTAGGTGCCGCACGTTATCGAATAAACAGACAAGGGATTTAGCATGCTAGTTTGTCTTAAGTTCAAAGCAGCCCGGACAGTGCGAAGTGAAAAAAAATCACAGCAGCCACACATGGATTGTCTAATGACGCCGTTGTATAGAAAATGTGCGTGCCCATACTTAAATCAGTTTGATTGTGCATGTAAAAAGTGTTCGCCAATATTTACCGCAGCTGTGATTCTCCTAGCGGTGGTTAATAAGCGATTATACAGATAGATAGATACATATCAGCTGCCCATACCGCAATGCACGTGATTCCTCTCTCACTTTCCTGTCCACCACAAGCTAAGCGTCATACGGCATGTTGTGCGGTATGCAAATGCAATGACGGTAACTAGCTAAAAGTATTTACATCCTGTCATAGATCCACTTCGTATACAGTTACCAGTAAGTAACAATGCTGACATCCAAAATTGATATTCACATATTGCTCACCATTGTAGCATTTACAGATGTGTAGCAATTTCATAAGAGCACACTGTATAAAAACAGACACGAACAGTACATATATGTTGTTAGTTCGCAGTTCACAACAATAAAGATAGGAGTGTTTGAGCTACCACAAACTTGCACAGGGTTATCGTGCTTCGAATGATCATGACTAAAGATATATATATTAAACAATGACGACTTTATTATATTTGGAGCTATCTTGAATTGTAATTTTAACAAGAAACAGTGTTCAAACCACAAAACATGACATAAGTGGTTATTTAAGTGTGAACTGTCTATGTCACTGAGACAGTACCACCTTTGTGTAGTGTCTATTGATACAATTACAGTTTGTAATATCAGTGCCGATTTCATTCACGGATGGTTATTTAAGAATTGTACATCAAAATATATTCAATCGCTTATGACACTTTGACCCTAACAATTGTGTGTATAATCAACACAATTTTGGCATAACGCGACAAAAATGTGTCTTTACAATGCTGGTGCTCAATTGTTACGCCACAAGACAATAAGACAATAATCGGTTTTGACGCAGCAAGTCAATAACATTTTTGGCAGCATTTAATAGGTCCGATAGATGTGCTCTGACTAAATCGAAATAGATACGATCATCTCAAGAGGCAACAGCTCGACCGTTTTATTGCACAAAACGAGGACAACAAAACGATGAAGTCGTCTCGTGTATCACTGAGATTCATTGATTATTTCGCGACATTAATAGTTTTTTTGACAATGTCAAAACAATATTTATACTCGTCCATCAAATAAGTTTACTGCGTTATTAGATATGTTACTATAACTGGTAGTGCTCAATATATGCACCGGATACAGTATATTATATGCTGATGTAGGTCATTAAAGTGTGCATTGATATTTCTTATCAATATTATATTTATTAATTTACACAACGTGTGAATTTGTTTATAAATCTGAGCAAATTTTATAATTTCCGGTGCCACGCTTGCATATGTCGTGGGCGATCGATAAACGGATAGACGAGAGGAGAAGCTGATCAGGCGGGACGACGCGAGCTCTATTGTAGCGGCGTGTTGGCGTGCCTTTGCAGTACGCGTGCCGACGTCTTTCAATGCAGCGACGACGTCAATCGGTGCTATAAGTGCGAGATTATGCTATTTGTCTCTGCCATAAAATAGAAAGTTAAGTGTCACATTACTTGAAGTGTCGGTGCGCAACTGTAATACTTGATAGTTAGACGTAATATGTATGTGTCTTAAGTAAACATTGTTTGCAGAAAACAAATGTGTCCACTGACAAAGTACAACGTCGCACCATCACTATATCAACGCATATTGATCTTACCGGAAGTCATTACAATATAATACATTATGAGTTACATGAGCACATTTTTGCAACTACAAGAAATAGTTTTGTCAATCAATTCTTAACTTTGTGATGATCTAGTGTTGAGTAAAGCCATGAAGTCGGTTTTTCTAAACATGTTCAGCTTCAATTTAATATGTGATGTGTGTTTACTACTGATTTATGGTTTGTTTTGCCATAACATAAATATATATATATCCATGTTATAAAGCGCAACGTGTCCAATAATAAGGACCGTGAAATCAACAATGCTAAAAACATTCTAAATTGCTGTTGTAGCTGTCTATATATCTTTTCAATTTGTTTATACAAAACCCAATTGTTTTGGCTACAAACAGAAATCGCATAGGGTACCAATACGTACTGCCAATTTTCTCGCACGCTGTGTCGGCAATGTCTGGACGTATGCACATAGCTCGACATATACAAATTATAGTACAGTGTGATGGATTTTGGAGCAGTTGTTAAAATGTAAATATGTACTTCAAATTTGACCGCCTATATAGCATCCAAAAACGTAATTTCACAGCCATTCCAACTATTTGTCTGTGTCGGAAACAAACGATGTTATTTTACATTCCACGCAGAACAAGTCATTCTCTGCTTACGCCACTTACATTAGTATGTTACAAGGCGATCCCTCTCCTGGAATCTAACGCACCTTCCAATTGTCGATTTCATCTTTACATTCACGTTAGTTAGCGCGTAGCAATGGTATTTTACACGCCATCAGTGTTTGTTGATTTGTTTACATTACCGTCACGATTTTAAACTTTCTGTAACGCATCCTCTCTTATTCCGCAGTACATATGAGACTGCGCTATACAAAAACTGCGTTATCAGCAAATGTGCGAATCGCGTCTTAAGAGCACTGCCTTCTAGACGGCTATCTTAGCTAGTAATGGACGCCCTTAAGTCCTAGATTGGCCCAGAACTTTGGACATGGCGTGTGATGGCCCACAGCCATTCAGTCGAGATTAAAAATATATTCTCATTTTTAAGTGATATTGTTCGAAACTGCGAGATCTATCCGAATCTGGTGTCAGTAGATCCAGATTTGAACTGGAACAGCTTCAGGTTTTGGATTTTGTGCCGAGATGGTTCGAGCAAGTACGAATATTTTTGGCGAAGTATAGTTTCTGCTATGAACATTTGAAGTAAATAAGTTGGCGATTAAACTTGAATACGAATGCATTTGGCAATATGCACGTATTTGAATAACGTCAACGTCAAAATGATTTGTGGTGGCTGACACTCGTAAGATTCCGTAACGTACGACTTGCTCGCGCAAACAGCTCCTCATAAATTAACCCATCTGAATTCTGCTGCGCGTGGAGGAAGGATCCCTAACGCCGTTGTTTCATCCTATTTAACGTCGTCCTCGTCTCGCTTTGATAGTCGTTGCTGATGGAGTGTGCAAACTGCGCGTACATGTCGGTCGTTTAAGCAGTGATCACAACATAGGACGCGTGTCGTCTAGATCGCAAAATGATTTGCAGCAGCGACGTCGGCAACTGCGCAGCGTGCACCACATGCATGTCTCAAGTGCGGGGGTGCGGAGTGTCCGAAAGCTGGATGTAGTCGTCACGGCCATTTATGCTGGTACGCGATGTGTATAGAACACATGAAGTGAGTGGTATAGAGAGGGACGTACGTGCCATGTGTAGAGCAAGCGTGTGCATGTGTGTCACTGAACGAGTGATTGCGCACATGTAGTGTAGCTGTTTGCCGCCAGTGTCACGCGTTGTGATATCAGGGTGAAGGAGTGAGCGGTCGAAAGAGCGATGACAAAACACAAAAGTCGATTATTTGAAACAATACTTTCGTACGATTATCGATGGTCAACACTTTACGCAATGAACTCCATAACTCCATATGGCGGATAACGCAGATTTTGATTTACATAGACTCATATTCTACCTCTTTTACATTTGCCTTCGCGTAGTTTATGGACCGCATGCGTTGGAAAACTTATAGTTTATATACTAGATTAATGCAACTGGAGTTAATCGCTGTATACTACTTTCGATGTGTTAGGACTATACCGACAACAATGTTATTCACATTCAAATTAGCAGCAGCAGTGGTTGATCTATTATCTGTCTGGTTGTACTTACACACCTAATGGTTTTTTTGTGCAAACAAAAAACACATAGCGTAGCAATTGTACAATGATGTACTGCACGAACTCAGACGATTCGCCAATAAGCATGCCAAATTTAGCGAAATTACGTCAAATTCGGCTTCATTTGGAGTGGAAACGTCAAAAACAGCATAAATATAAATCGATTTCTTCGGCAGGATTGCAAAAAAATATGCATACTCGCTGAACACATAATTGTGTGATGTTTGGCGGAGACTTTGAAGTCGACAGGGTGTGACACCGCGCTAAATGTAAAAAATATATGTTTTTACGCTTGTCGATCACTTGGCGTGACAAATCAAACGTGACCAGCGTGGTTGCTCTCACGTACGTATCAATAATGTATATCCCGGTTTAGCTTGTACATATTTATATCTTAGCGCATGCGCACAAGTGGGCTTATATAATTATCAAGCATTCTTAGTTCCGGAAGTATTTCAGCAAATATGAATATGTTTCGCGCGGAACGTTATACGACTTGGCTGATATAGATGACGAAGTAAAACCAGATATACAACTGCCAAACAGCAAGTCAATTTGAAAACTACGTGGCAGTATGCGGTATTGCAAACAATGTGGTGAACTGTGCTGTCAACGCGTTCTAATCGCAAAAGGGCTTTTTAAAAAAAAATCGCAGTGACTCCAAGTCAATACTACAAACAAAGTGGATCGGAACTATCGACATGCAGTGTGAATACCCTCAATCGACTACATATAATTTTTAGAAAATGGAGTACGTCATACGTCATGGCATACTAGAATATGCATTGATATGTGTGTTTGATACTATCGGTGTCTATATCAAATGATAACCTCGAACGACCTGGTTGTTGTACAGGCAAAACATAAATATAACGCATAAAATGAGTGAACAAAAGATAAAATGTCACAAGGAACATGGTATGCAAACGCATAAGCTATGAAAATTCAACCAAATGTGTGACTCAATAATGCGAAGTATTTTATTATCGATAATATGGCAAATTGTCTTGAAAAGGAAATGCAATAAAAGCGGTATTTCAAGTTTGGAGTTATGTCTACAATCGAAATTCGAATGAAACCCGAGAGCGGAAATGAATAATAAGCGAGCTAGATCGAGCTAGTAAGAATTGATGTTTATACGACACGGTTGTCATTAAACGCGTTATGAATATCTATTTGCACATTACAGGTGCAGACGCATTAGACACCAGAAGTTAGCGTGTTATGTATCGTGTCATAAATATCTTTGGATGGGGATGTTATGTCGGTTGTTTTTCGCTGTGACGATTATGTCTTGAGACTTTAGATTACATAACAAAGAACACGCATTCAATAAGTCAACTAGGTTGACGTCGGATGTGATGATCGCGCAACAGATCAACAAACAAAGAAATCACCTTTACAGGTACTCTTGCTGTATGGGTTTTAGTTACGAGCAAGTTTCTTGACAATTTTAGGTGAATCTTAGGAAGCAGGGTACTTTTACGGAGGAGTAAGTATTTTTTAAAGTATGATCGTGTATGAGTGTGGACACTTTAAGCCATTTTTGTAGTATTAAATGACTCACGGACATAATTGCGAGAGTTTGACTGTTTTCTTCTGGTCGTTTGTCATTCGTTCATTGTACTGTCAATTCCCAAATTTGCTACACGATATGGATATGCCTAATAGTAAGAGACCACATGATAATCAAAACATTAGATGTTATATACAATCCATCACCACTACTTTGTAATGAATCTGTATGTGTTTCTCTTGCCCTACACAGCATTACTTTCTCTTCTGAATGATTTCGTTCAGCAACATGCTGCCTTCTCGGGAAACATGATATATTTACAGTATGAAGTATATCTGCCATCCAAATTGATTAGCTATAAAAACACCACGTTTCCTTGATCAATACCACAATGATGCAAAACCGATATTCTAAAGTAACACACATATGATCTTCTTCCATGGCGATGCATTTGTTCCTGAGTGAAATGAATATATTGTTTGAATGGTGAACTGAATAGTACTGTGCTAACTGTCGTTCGTTCGGCTATACGCAAAGCAGTAACAACATAATGAGCGTCGAACTTAATGAGCGTTGAATTTGAATGTTGCGTGTGAGGGCCCGTTAGTACCTTTGAATGGTTATTGCGATGCACATTACAAAAAGAGGTGGAGGATTGTTTATTGTAGATAAAAGTAACACAAAATGAATCCCGGCTGACACGATAAATTGATATTTTTGTATTCGCGCTGTGTCAAAATATTTGCCTACATTTTTTGTTTATTTGGAGAGGCAGACATAAGATGCTCGTGTACAAGAAACAAGTTTTCATTGTTGAAAATACGCAATTTTTCGAAAGTGAACGAGTCGTAAAGAAAACGAGTCGAAAAATACAGCCATATATTTCTGTCCTTTGCTTTTTAGGTCGGACCAAACTATCGTCGTGACGATTTTTTGTTGTGACGATTTTTGTCGTGTGACTTCAGAACACCCAAAACAAAGAAAACACATCAACATCACTACAACTACCGTCCGAGATGATGATGATGGCACAGCAGCAGCAGCAGCAGCAGCAGGCATCGCGGCTACCTACGGCGCTCCGCTACGAGCAGCAGCCATCCGAGTCGCTTGTGTCGTCGTTTTCCTCGTCGACGTCATCACTGTCGTCGTCGCGCTTGCGCGTCGGGAGCTCGTTTGGACCGCTCAGCGCGTATCTGAACGCAACGGCCGCGCCGCCGACAACAGTCGCGCAGCTGTTGTATGGCGCGAGCCGTCCGTCGTCCACGTCGAGTGTCATGGCAAATGACGGCGAGCGCGACGACGACGACGACGAGGATTTTGGCAGCTATGACTACGAGGTGCAATACCAGCAGGCGTCGGTCTCTCGTCCGACGTCGCTTGCGACTGCGCATACAGGTACTGACGACGCAATGGCGTATGCTGCTGCCACGCGATACACACTACTAGGTCATGTTCACGGAAGAAAAGCTCGGATTGACGCTCAAGAGCCAGAGCGACGCCAGTGCGGGCGACCTCGTGCCGCAAACAGTCGTCAAGTCGACGAACGGCGTCGCGCAGCTGTCGAACGAGATCCACGTGCGTCTGTGTGTTTGTAGGCGTACACGCGCAAGCGCTGCTCACATATCTGCCGATCCATACGCCTCGCCATACAGGAAGGCGACGTGTTGCTGTCGGTGAACGACGTCAGCGTCGAGAACTTGCCGTTTGGCGACGTGCTGTGCGTCTTGAAGATCACGACGCGGCCGATTCGATTGCGGTTCCGCACGACAGCACCACGGCAGCCGCTCGACGCGTTTGCGCGCGCTGCTGCGAGTAGTAGTGTCTCAATTGTAGGTAGCAGCAGTGGTGTCGCGCTACCAACGACAGCGAACCGCGTCGTCGTGTCGCTCGATGCGTTTTTGCTGCCAGAGGAGCCACAGGACAGCGACGACGATAGCGACGCTGCGAACGACGACGACGACGATGCCGATAGTCACCACGCAGTGCACTCTGAGAGCTTTGGCGAAGCCGACAGCACGCGCACGACCGAGAACAGCTCGGTCGTGACCGATCGGACGGATGTGGTGATGACCGAGTTTAAAGCGACACGGTATGCGTCATCGCGCTTCACCGCGTTCCTTCGCAAACCGTTTCGACGCGCTGACGGTCTCGAACACACTGCAAATGGCTCGGGCACTGGCACGAGTCGTTTGGAGTTGCGACTTGGGATCGTCCCTGCAGCGCCACGGCTCGAGATCGCAGCAGATTCGCCCAGCAAAGTGCGTTTTACTGCATATGCTATGTCCAAAACCGCACTTACTGAGTTATTCCCGCCTACATTAGGCAGCTGTGCGGGTGTATTGGCGCGGCCACCCAAAAGCCGTGACGTACCACGTGCAGTTTGCGCGCGACCGTGCAATGAAAGTGTGGAAGAACTGGCCTGGGCGAGCACGGCGTGCGAGTGTGAACCGCAGCGAGCTCGTGACGCTACTGTTTGGGTTGGATTTTGCAAAGAGCTACGTTGTGCGCGTGCGGTTTGAGTTTGACAGTTCGTACAGCCCTGGCGAGTGGAGCGCACCGAGTTTACCGGTGCTCACGCCCGAGCTGCGCGTCCACGCCGCTGGTGCCGCAGCACCAGTAGTTGCAACAGGGACGGCATCGGCGGCGATGCGTCTGCATCATCGGACGATGCATCACCAGCAGCAGCAGCAGCAAGCAGTGCGGAATCGATACGTGTAATTGTCGTATCGAGTCAGATATACATTCATATATTTTTGATAAGAGCGAGCGAGCGAGTGTGTAGGATGGGACGAGATGCCGTAGAATGGATGTATTTTGGCAAGTGCGTGCGTCGTTTGGACGCTGTGTGGATGGCTCTTTTCGCAGTGTTGACCCATGCTGTGAGGCTGCTATCTTATGGTCAGCTGACGCGACTGGTGAAAGAATAAGAATATAAAAGACGTACTAGGAAAATACGAAGCTGTATGAATAAAATGTCACAGTATTGCACTGAATATCGAATTCCGCAACATCGATCAGCAACGAAGCGCAAAAGTTCGACGACGACAATTGCTAGCACCGCATTCTGACCGCTCGAGGTACGTCGACCGCGCCGCTTGCAAGCGACCACGACGACGCACACAGTGCTCGACCGTCGACGTACACTACACACACCATACACACAAGTACGAGCGCTTTCGAGCAGCCTGTAGCGTACAACCACAACCGCAGTCGTCCGTCCGCATTTGTTGCTTTGTGCGACGAGCCAACACCACACACATCACACATAGCAGACGATGCTCGAAGGGCCACTCAAGTCGTGGATCTGCTACTTCCTCGGCCAGTATGTCGAGAGCGAGAGCGTCCAAGTGTCCGCAAAGCTCTGGAAGTCGTCCGAGCGCCTGAAGCTCGAGAACCTCACGTTGAAAGCCAGTATCATCCCATCGTGGTTGCCATTTCGCCTCAAGAGTGGCTTCATCGGTCAGTTTGAAGCCGACTTGCCAATTGCGGCGATCTTTGGTCGCGCTGCTGCAAAGATCAAGTTTGTCGACGTCCTCCTCGTGCTCGAGCCACTGCAGCACGACGACATCGAGCTCCAAGACGAACTCGTAGCGCTCGTTGACGAGAAGATGGAGCACCTCGAACAGGACCTCCTGGATCGCTGGAGCGGTCCACAGCAGGTCCCAAACGAGTATACGGTCCCGCACGAGAGTGAAGGCTACTTTGGCACCGATGGCTGGATCGGCCGGACGATGACAAAGTTGATCGACAACCTCCAGATTGACGTTCGGAACTTACACATTCGAATTGAAGGCACGTGGAGTCCACCACCACCACCACCACGCACATCCGCAGCAAATACGACGCCGCCACACAGCCACAGCAGCAGCACGAACAGTAGACAGGCGCCGCCGCCACCGGACGCGACGTTTGCTGCAGGGATTACACTCGGTGCGCTCTCGGCAGTCACGACACCGAGCAATTGGCGCATCGATGGCTTTGACGACACTGCGCCAGACGCGAAAACAGCGCCACATTTGGTGTTCAAGCTCATCAGTGCGCTCGAACTGTCGGCGTACGTCGATCCGCTAGCGCGTCACTGTCCGCTGCATTCTCCTTCTCGTTCTCCTCCACAGTCGACGACGACCTCAACGCACGCGACGGCGCTCCACGCGACGCTCGCACGGCTCCGCGACATGGGCAGTGCGAAAGCTGCGCGCATCGACTGGTGGCGCGCAGCATTAGACGTTCCTAGTGACGACGGACGGCATCGATTCGTCGTCGCGCCGATCGCCGTATCGCTCAAGCTCACCATGAACACGGCGACGCAGCATGCGCAGACGCGCGATCCACGTTACGACGCAGTCTTCCACCTGTCAAAACTGTCGCTCGCGCTCGATGAAGACCAATTGTCCGTACTTAATGTTGTTGTGGACGCATTCACGGGCCACGAACACTGGCGCGTGCTGGTGTCGGAGCACTTGAAAGCGACAGAGCGCCTCGCTGCGAGCGACGCTGTGCACATGGAGCGCGTCGCACGCGAGTACGCGCTGTTGTGGCACGCGATCATGGGCGTGAAGAAGCGCGACGACTTGGACGCACTCAAGAAGACTGACGTGTGGCACCGCGCGACGGCGATCGAACAGCAATTGCCGTTTGAATTTGTCGTTGCGTTGCGCAATCAGAGCCTCGTCGTGTCGGACACGGGACAGGATGGCGACAGCAGCAATAGCGATACCGATGGCGAGACAAGTGCAAAAGCTGCGCCGTTTGTGCGCTTGCTGCACGCAATGGGCGACGCGATGGGGATCCCACTGCCGGAGATCAGCGTCGTGTTTCCGCGTGGCGCGACTGGATTGTTGTTAGATGTCAAACCAGTCGGTCGCAGCGGCTTTGTCGACGTCGTCGTGAAGCGCTGCGTTGACAAGAGCATTGCGGCAGCGAACGACGCGATCAAACCTGGTTTGTTGCTGATCGCAGTCGACAACAAACCGCTCATGTCGCAATTTCGCTTCAAGACTGCAATGGATTTGCAATTACTGATCGATGCAATGCCTGCGAGTCGCGTGTTGACGTTTCGACACCCGCTCGTGAAGCCCGCAGAAGTGACGCCGCAGCATTTGGTTGCGCGCGTGGCGCTGACAAGCGACACGCTGACGTTTCGCCTCGTACGCGCAGCGACCAAGTCAGTGCTCGCTGAAGCGACGCTCGAAGCACCGAACGTCGTGATCGAAGGCTTTGGACCGGATTTGTTTGCGTTCCATCGCTACACGATCGCAGCGCTCGACTACTTTATCCAGCACAAAGTGGTAGGCGGCGATGCAGAGAATGCAGAGGCGGACAATGGCGGGAACCACTGCATCGCATCGAGTGTGCGAGAACCGATAACTAGCGACAGCAGCAGCAGTGCACTGGTCGACGATCGCGATCACGACAACATCGCATCGTCGCATCGTACGCCGTCGCTCCAGCTCGTGATCAACTACTTGTACGACGAGCACCCGGACGCTGACAAAACGCGCGCCGCGACGTTTGGGTCCAAGATCGCGCTGCACTTGGGCGACTCGATCGTCGTGTTTGACGAACCAAAGATGACGCTGTTGATGCGCGAGTGGCACGCGTTTGCCAGCAGCATTGTGACGACGCACGACGCAAGCAGTCGCACGAGCCATTCGAGCAATGGCGAGCGGCTCGTACCGTCGAGTCTTGTTACCTCGGGGCAACTGAGTACGATTCCGTCCGGGACGCTGAGCGACGCAACGACCACGCAGTCGTCGCCGTCGTCGTTTGTCCCATCGAGTTCGCTGAATGCGAGTTTATTGAGCGGCGCGCCGCCATCAACGTTCTCAGCACCACTAACCGCAACCACAACAACAGCAGCAGCGCCACTTGCGATCAGCTACTCGTACGAAGTCAAGATGGACCACCTCCAGGTCTTTGTGAGCGCTGCGACGAAAGCCGAACGACCGAGTAATATGGAGAAGCAGCCGTCGTACCGCGTGTTGCTCAAGCAGCTCGCAAACAAAGAGGCAGCAGCGGGCGGCGGCGGTGTTGCAGTAACGCAGCCCGATTGGGTGAACGCGACGCGCGCGATCGTCGTCATGCAGCGGTTCATTCGTGGCTGCATCGTTCGGAAGCGCAAGATGGTGCGCTTGGCACTCACGAAGAGCCGGTGGCTGTACGTCGATCATCAAAGCGACGCGCTCATGGGTTGGCTGTTTACGCGCGACGATACGCTCGCATTCCGGCGCTGGCGCCGTTCGTGGTGCCACCTCGACGACGACGCCGTGCTGTCGATGCACGACAATGGCTCCGGCGCAGATCTGCTGGACGCGTTCGACGTCGCTGGCTGCAACGTCATTTTGCTGCCGCACGCGCGCAATGGACCGTTTGCGCCTAGTAATCGCAGTCGCAATGATATCGAGAATGCCAGAGACGACAATGCGACACCACAGCATACGTGCCACGTGCTGGAGATCCGAACAGCTGCTGGCCGTTTGCGCGCCGTCCTGAGCTCGACGAACTTGCACGAGCTCGACAAGTGGAAACGATGCATCGAGAGCAGCGCGCGGCATGCGCTCAAGCGCGCACAACAGCATGAGAGCGAGCACGAACATGATCCAACAGGCGACGCGTTTACGGACGTTGTCGATGACTTTGTCAACAGTGGTCGAGGGTTTTGCGTCGGCAAGAACCAACGCAAAGAGACGGCCAACAGTAGCAACACTGCGCGACAATCGCGGTACTTGCCTCCGGAGCAGATCCTCCTCGGTGGGTTTGCCGACACGTACCGTCCGCAGTTTGCGGTCGTTGACAGCAGCGCAGCGTGGATCACGTTCAGTGCGTCGGATTTAGCGTTCGCAGTCGACGTCCATGGCGTCGCGGAGCCCGAGCAGTCGGCGTTCCAACTGTTTCTGGGCCTTAGATACTTAAGCGCCGTCGATCACCGTCGAAGAGAGAGCAAACATGCGTTCTTGCATGTCGGTGATGAGTTTCTGAACCTGAAGAACGGCGTCCTTACGCCCTCGAAGCTCCGGTCCGACGCTGTTGCATCTACGGCACCTACGATGATGTCGGCGACCAACAACGAGCAGCAGCATCAGTTTTTGACGCTCCGTGTGACGTACCGCGGTGCACAGGCGGCGTCCGACGTGTTTGTGCTCAAGAACGGCTTGCACGTCGACGTGGACGTCAGTGGCTGGGTCATGCCGCTCACGTTGACCGACTTGCTGTTTGAAGTCGTCGATGCGTTGGACGTTTTATGGACCGATCCATCCGACGATGCAGCAGCAAGTGAACATGGCGAAACTGTGCCACCAGCACCAACACCAGCGTCGCCACCAGCGCCGTGGTACAAGGTCTCGGAGCTCCACGTGCACGTCCGCGCGCCGATGCTCGAAGCGTACGTCGAAGACTCGCACTGCGTCGCGAAACTCTCGATCGAGAGGAGTTCGTTTGCGTACCGTGCAGACGCATCCGTAGAAAACCTCAAAGTTCATCTAGGACCGACTGCGTTGTTTGTATTGACCGAAGAAGTCGCCTTGCGGTTGGCGCAAGTCGACAAGTTTTGGGTCGCGTACGACTTGCGGCTGCACAAGCTCACGACCGACACGCCGCTCGAGTGTGCGCTGTGTACGGACGATAGTGGCGGTGGTGGCAATGGACGTCGACCGCACTGCCATCGGTCCGTTGTCGTGTCGCTTGGTCAAGTAAAGCTCGAAGCCGATCGACGACTTGAATTGCTGTTTGCGCTGCTCGAAGCGCTGACGCATACCGACGACGGCGACGTGCCGGACGATCTCTTGACGCAGGCGCTGACGACCGTGTACGACAACCACCCGCACGACGACGCAACGAACAGCAGCAATGTCGCAGGATTTGCATCCCCGGCCGACATGCTCGTCACGAATCGCTCGACTGAAGCGTTTCGATCGACCGAACGCATGCCATCGATGCAGTTCAATCTGAACGACAACGACCGCATGGACGAGTTGCGACCGATGTACGCGGGCTTTGGGAGCAGCTCGATGTTGCTCCATCGCAGTCACAGTGCTAGCGGCAGCGCAACCGGCAATGAGTCACCGGCGCCGCGCAGTCGCCTCTCGCGCGTTTCGACTGCGACATCTGTGGGGCTGCACCACATGCAATCGCACGACCACGAGCGCCACTCACACGAACGGTCGTCTCGGCCGCGATCGACCGCGTCGGCGTTTATTCCACTACTCAACTACCAGACGTACTTCGGCATCCTTGCTGACGTAACTGAACAGTGCAAACCGCTGCGTCATCGGACGTTGTATCGCACGCGACTGCGCATCGGCCGCGTCCACGACCGCTTGACGATGTCGTGCTACTCGGTCGTGTTTGAAGTCATCAAACGGAGTTTATCGGTCGTTGCGCTCGATACGTACATCCCAGTCATGAACTTTGCTTTGAGTGACATGAAGCTCCAGTGCCTGACGCGCAGTGAGTTTACGCGCGACTACAACTTGGACGCGAGCCTCGAGATCTCGGCGCGTTATTACAACACGGCGCTTGCGGACTGGGAGCCGTTCATTGAGCCGTGGCGCGCGTACGCGAAAGTCCGGATGGACGACGACGAGAGTCATGCGACCAGTGGCGGCACATCGGTCGAGATCAGTGCGATGCAGCGGCTGAATGTGAACTTTACGGACGCGTTCGTGCGCTTGTTGAGCAGCGTCGCGAAGAACCGACGGCGGCAGGTCATGTACATTGAGAAGCGGACGCCTGCTGCCGTTGCTGCCGACGGTGAAGCGAAGAAAGAGGACGGCCGCGTGTGTGTGCTCAACAACCTCGGCGTGCCGATTCGGCTCGCGAACCTCAACACGTCGCATGCTGGGACGTTGCTCGTTGAAGTGCGCGACGGGTGGCACTACCCGAGCTACGCGCGCTTCCACGACGTCAAGGTCGAAGTCGTATTGCTGCCGTGGTGGCACCCGCGCGAAGCCGCGACGTTGGAGAATTTGCGACACAAGTTTTCGCTACCATATGGCGGCGCACAGTCGGGCGTGACGCCGATTCTGCGCGTCGACGTGCTATCGACCGACAAAGGCAAGCGGAACTTTGTGTTTGACCACGTCACGAACAAGTACGTCGAAGTCGACGACGACATGGACGACGACACGACGGCAGCCGCCGACATGTCGTTGTCGCAGATCCCAAGCGCGCATCGGCTCTTGGCGCGCGACGAGAGTTCGAGTGCCGCAAAAGAGAAGTGGTTCTCGATCGGGACGGTCGAGATCAACCTTGCAGGCAGTGTCATGGGTGCAGTCGTCGGCACGAAGCTCAGTCGCTGGTATCGACTCCATGACGAACGCGGCCATGCGACCGGGGAGATCTTTCTCGCATTAGATTTCGTGTCGCCCGCGTCGCTCGAGTCGCGCCAAGACGCGCGGCTCCATGAACCCGAGCAAGTCCGCGACGGCCAGTTTCTCGTGTTCGATCCACTCAAGATCGTTGCGACGCACGCTCCCAAGTCGAAATCGCAGCAGCTGCTCAAGAAACAAGCATCTGGCAATCTCAATTGTGCGAGTGCTGCAAAAGACAACGTCGTGCTGTCGGAAGGACTGCGTGGGAGCTACATCCCGCCACTCGCGCTCGAAGTGTTGATCGGCTCGACGCGCAGTAGCTTGTTGTGTCCACTGCGTCGCGCGGGCAAATTTCTTATCCAGGGTGACAAAGTGCTCGCTGAAGTCAAAGTCGCACAGCGCGACGAGTCACGGCGCGTATTGTTGCTGAGCTCACCGGTGCAGCTCAAGAACGGTGCGTGTTGATCAAGTGGATAGGGATGTGTACGATCAATGCTAATGCATGGAGGTTGTAATTGCGGACGAACAGGCACGAGCCTCGACATGGAGTTCTGGACGTGCTGCACGGATCTCAAGCCTGGCGAGGTGAGGACTTGCGTACTGTTTACATTGCTATCGCTCGAAACAACTTGGCGCGGACTTAGCACTCACTGTGTGAATGAATGCATACTACTTGATAGAGCGGTCTGTTCCACAAGCCCGAGAAAGCCGTCGTGCTCATGACCGATAGCAAGATCTCCGTGCCACTCAGTGCGCTGTTTGGCGACGAGAAACAGTCGGTGATCATCAAAGTCGACGGTTGCAAACCGACGGTGATCGCCGACTTGAGCGAGCTGGCTGCTGGGTCGTCGATCTTGACGCTCGAGCCAGAAGATGGCGCTGCAGCGACTGGGTACTGCTTTTACGTGAACATCATGTCGTTCTTGCGCAAAGTGTATCGTGAAGACCACTTGAACGTCGTGACGCGCGGCGGCAGCAGTGGCGTTCACGGATCAACGGCCACAACATCGACAACGTCGCCCGACAGCAGCTTTGTCGGTGAACTCCAGACGTACGCGACCAAGTACCAGATCTGTTTGCACTCGTGCCTCGTGTTTGAGAATACGCTGCCGATCCGCGTGCAGTTCCAGGTCGTCGTCGCGCAGCCGTCGATGGTCGCAAGCGGCCGTTTCGACCAGATCGTATTGCGCGCCGGGACGCTCTCACCGGGCGACGAAGTCCACTTGCACGAGTTCCAGCGCAATGCGCAATTACTGCTGCGCTTGCCGGAGATGGATTCGATCTGGACACGACCGATCAACTTGGGCGACTGCATCTACCGCGACACGATGGACCGATCGGTGCGCGCTATGCTCGGCGCTGCGAGCCACTGGGACCCGGTCGTGGAGTTTTTGCCATCGCTGCCGAGCGTCGACGTTGGGTTCCAAGCGGAAGCGACCGACTCGAAGAAAGTGCTAGCGCGTTTGGACTACACGGCCGCAGACGACGGGAGTCCGCGCGTCGTGCTGTATTGCTCGCTGTGGATCTACAACCAGTCGCACGTTCAGACGATGTTGTTTCGCTGTGCGGACGACTTTCACGTCGCGCCGCATGTGCTCCACGCACCGCAGCTCGTACCAGAGCGACCGGTGCCGCGATTGATGGATTGCCCTGGACAGGCGTTTGAGATGAGCACAATCATCAACCACGAAGTCTCGCGCTGGTCCGAGAAGATCCACGCAACGGTCGTGGGCATCCAAGCACCAATTGCACTCAAGTTTGGCTCAAAGCTCGGCCCAAAGTCGCGCAACGAGATCGGGATCTCGATCCAGCGGCCGATGGGGCAGTTCCACCGCACGACGCAAGTCGTCGTGACGCCGCGCTTTGTATTTGTCAACAAGACGCACGCAGCGTTCAAAGTCTCCCAACACGGCCGGGACAATGACCGCGTCGTCGAGCTGCCGGTCGCGAGCGGCGCGTTCAAGAGCATCAGCAATAGCGACGCAACTGCCAGCACGAGCTACTTTGACTTTGACCACTCAATCAAGAAGAATGCGCAGCGCGAAGTGTATATCCGCCTGAACCACAGCGGCGCCGAGTGGAGCGGTCCGTTCTGCGTCGCCGACGAGAAAGAGTTTCCGCTGAAGCTCAAAGGCGCCGTGCCGCGATCGTGGCGAGGCGGCGGTCGGAGCAGTAGCAGCACCGACGGGTACGACCGGCCAGGGTTCACGTGCAGCGACAATGCGATGCACCGCGTGCGCGTGCGGATCAGCACTGTCGGTGCGAGTATGGTCGTGACGCTCACGCGCGACGACCCACCGATGTATCTGATCTGCAACGAATCGAGCTCGGATTTGCTCGTACAACAGGCGAACAACAAGGACGACATGGTGATCGTCCGCAGTCGCGAGTACGTCCCGTTCGCGTGGGCGAAACCCGATGGCGCACGGTACGTTGAGGGCTGTTACCTATTAACGCTCCGCTGGATTGTAGATCGAGACTTGGACTAACGTTGTGGACTATTGCCTGTCGTGTTTGCTACTCTGATCGAACCAAACAGCCGCGTGTCGTGTCGTGCAGTTGCTCCAGGGGAGCACCACGCATCGTCGCCATTCTCGCGCGTCTATGATTTTGCGAATCTGGACAAGGAAAAGAACACAGCGCACGGACTCAAGTTTTGGTTCTTTGGGAAGGAACTGCGAACGATCTCAGCCGAGATCGTTGTCGAACGATCGTCCCGCGTGCTCGTGTTTCGTGACCACAGCGAAGACGTTGCCCCGAGTTATGTGCTGGAAGTCAAAGTCATTGCTGCGCGCTTGCGGAACGACATCTCACTCCGGCACGATGCGCTCGCTGGCGTCGTTGTTGAAACTGACAACCACTCGGTACGTCATCGCGTTGCTGGCTTTTCTCTTTGTGTGATATCTATTTGATCCCACCGACTGACTGACGCTTGTGTGCCTTGTAATCGCTTTTCATTTCTTGACAACAGTCGCACACGGTCGAGTCGAAAGAAGTCAAGACCGCGCACGTGTATCGATTTGACGCCGACGTCGAGTTTGCGTGCACGACACGTCCAAAGAAGCTCCAGCTGCGGTTCTTTGAGCTCCAGCGCGACGACGCAGATGCATTTGCACGCGAACTCGCAGGCGAGTCGCTCGAGATCAGCGACACGGACGCGTTGTTCCATAGCGGTGGCATTGCGCGCAGTCAGTTGGAATCCGATTTGGGGGTCTTGCCGGGCAGTCCGATGGGCCGTGACGCGTCGGGGCCGTTCGAGATGATCCTGACGCCCTTGGGGTCGCCATCGACCGTACCGACGCTCGACGGTAGCAGCACGTTGCCGCGCCACGCGGTGTTTTACGACAACGACCACAGCGACGAGTTGCTGCAGGACGACGACGATGCGGACGACAATGGGCTGTTGCATTTGAGCGACGCAGAGCGCGTGAGTCTGTCGTTTGCATCATCCGAGATGTCAGACGACGACGACAGCGACGCGCATCGCGACGGCGACTTGCGCCGCAACGCTGGCGTCGTCGAGATCCGAATTCCGAAGAAAGCCTGGACGCGCTTTGGCGTGAGTCGCATGGGCGGTGGCAGTGGCACGACGACGCAATCGACACTTGCGTGGTCGTACACGACGGGTGAACAGGCGAAGCGGTCGCTCGGTCGGCGCGAAGGCCACTGGTGGGCGATGCGGCACCCCGAGACCGGCGACGTCGTCGGCGAAGTCCAAGTCGCGCTCAAGTTTCGCACGACGTCGGCACTGCGCGACGAGACGCTGGCGACAACGACGCGAAACAGCACCCACAACCGCTCGACGACGAATTGGAACGTCGGGCTGTCGATCCCGAGCGTCGGCGTGTCGTTCTTGCACAACGCGAACAACGCCAGCATGGTCGAAGTCGCGTACTTGTCGATGCAGCGCATTGGACTCCTATTCTCGCGCATCCACGGGAGCAGTGAGATCCAGTTTGCGTTGGGAAATCTCCAAATGGACAATCAGATGGAATCGGAAGTCGTGCTTGGGCCGAAAGTCCATCGTGTGAAAGAAGGCGTGTCCGTCCGCTTGCGCGATCGCTGGCGCCATGCGATGCAGTATCGATACCGTGGGATCCTGGAACAATTCGATACCACGACGAGCCGGAACGTCGTGCAGTTCCACATGCTGTGGAACGAAAGCTGCAACGCGGGGGACGTCGTGCATTACGAGTTGATCGAGTTGGTGCTGCAGGAGGTCGAAATTTCAACCGACGAGAAGTTTGTCGTGCATCTGATCTCCGTCTTCCAGGGTTTGGAGGATCTGACGCGTCAGCATTCGTTTGACGACATTGTGAACCGCAAGTTGGATTACGTCAACAGCACTGGCACCGGAAGCAGCAGTGGCCCTGGCGGCACCAATAGCAATGGAGCTACCAACAACGCAAGTGGCGACGATCCGAGTGGCAATGCAAACGCGAACGCAAACGCAACACCAACTGACGGGATTTACATTGAAGAGCTCGCGATCGAGTCGATCCGGATCAAGTTTAGCATGGAGCTGAACGGCGGGCGGCACATCAAGACACTCGGACCATCGGGTCGGCGCTTGGCCGTGTACCTCCCAGAGTCGAACGTCAAGGACTTTCGCTTGTACTTGACCAAGTTGACGTTCAACCACGTGTACGAGCCGAAAGCGAGTGTGGTGGAGAAAGTCACGCGGCGGTACCAGCAACAGGCCGTGATTCTCGTGCTGAGTGGCTTGCACACCGTGTCGGTGTACGCGAATCCGTTCCGGATCGTCTATCGCCTCGGCCATGGCTTGATCGAGCTCGTCCGGCTGCCCGCGCGCGGCTTGGCGTCGGGGAGCCCCGTCGAGCTCCTCAGTGGCGCGTACCTCGGCGTGCGGTCGCTCGCAATGAACACGATCAGTGCGAGCTACGAGATCGTCGCGGGTGCAACTGGCATTCTGTCTGCGCTCCTGGCGCCGCTCGTGCCGGACCGGAAGCGACGCGCGTTCGAGGACGACCTCACGGGGTTCCAGCGCGCTGTGATTGAAGAAGTCGACGCGTTCGACGCAGCGGAGGAGCGTACGATGACGAAGACGATTGTCCGCAAGCCGCGCGTGTTTGATCCTGCTGGCGTCGGGCTACTGACAGTGTACGGCCCCGGGTCCGTGCCATTGGAAGAACAGGACCGGATCGACCACAAAGCCGTCGTGCTGCTCCAGCACTGGTGGCGCCGCCGCCGTCGAGCGAACATGCTGTACGACGCAGCGCTGCGACTGCGGCCGGACATCGGCCGCACGAACGCACACACGCGGCGGCGACTGCAGTGTGTCGTCATGTAGTTGTAGGCGAGTGGAGTGTATAGTAGTAGTAGTAGGAGGAGGAGCGTTAGAGATATACAGAGACACAAACGTATTTATTGGAGAGAGAGTCAACAACGTGGACGAGAGAGTGTATGCGCTGTTGTATTGTACTTTTTACGACTGTATGTGCTATGTAGAGGAAGAGAGAGAGAGAGCGAGAGAGAGAGAGAGAGAGAAAGATAGCGAGAGTCTATCAAGTGCATTTTTAAAGTATTTACTTGCTTTCAGTATGCTTGGAGATGTGGTGTGGACACATCCATTGAAATCGCACATCATACAATATACGAGTAGTTAGTATCTCACTCCCTTTTCCTATATCCATCCAACGTACCGGAGAATTGCCCCACACACACGCACCAACAACAACAAGCGAGAGCCAACGCGAGCGAGCCGTCACGATCTGCGCACGCACCAGCCACAGCCACAGCAACAGCCACCAGCACTAGCACCACTAGCACCACTTCCACCGACAACAATGATGAAACGCGACGACGCGAACAACGATGACGACTTTGTGACGAAGACGGCAAAGCATCGCAAGAAACACGGCGCGAATGGCGGCGGCGGCCAGCAATCCGCCGACAGTGAGCACCACGCGTCCGCAGGCACGCACACTAGCAACAGTAGCACCAGCAGCGGTGCAAAAGCAGACGGCAAACCGCCTGCAGGTGTCGGCGCGGACGGCATCTCGCTCCGGCCACGGACGATGTTTGCCATGAAAGGACGCGGTCGCACCGAGTCGGAGGGGTCTGCGTACCGTCCACAGTGGTCGAAAGACGGCGAAGGTTTCGTCACTGCGTCTGGCGCCGCCGCTGCTGCTGCCACCGCAGCGAGTGGGAACAACCCGAATCCAACCAATGCGCAGCAATCAGTAACTGCAACAACAGGGGCTTCTTCTACAGCAGCAGGTGGCAAACAAGACGCGAACAACAGCGCTGCGTACCACGATCCACAAGGCGCTGCTGACGCTGCACAGCGTAAAATCAAAGGTACATGCCTGCATCCATTGCTCTATGCATTAACGACCTTCTATTCACTCCTTCTCTCTCTCTCTCTCTCTCTCTCTTCTAGTCATCCGCTATACAAAGGACGAACTGTTGGCATTGCACGTTGCCACCACCGACCCGCCAACGTTCCCACCCGAGACGATGGTCGCGTCCGACGCGTCGTTGCCGCCGGTCGCAACGCTGCCGTTTGATTACGACGACATCTACGACCAGTGGAAGCTCCACCGCAATAACCGTAACGGCCGCGGCCGTGGCCGTGGAACGACCGCAACGGCGTCCAGCGGTCCGAATCTCAGCGACGGTGGCTTGCAGCACGTGTTGGGCGGCGCTAGTGGCACAGCAACGGACTCGCGCAGTCGCTCGAACGGCAAGTGGGACGACGACAAGTGGGACAAACCGACTGCTGGAGGCGGAAGTGGAAGCGGCCGCGACGCGCATGACGAGAGCAGCAGCACGTGGCAGCGTGGGAGCAAACCGACGACGTCGGGATTGTCGAGTCGCTATCGCGGGGACGACATTTGGGACAATGTCATGGGCGACGGCACGAGCGACAGCAACGAGATGGTTTGTTGTATTGCTCTATGGACTCTATAGGCGCTGCCTAGTTGTATGGACTCTAACAGTACTATTGGTGGTTGTGTGCATAAAAAGGACTTGTCAAGCATGGCGCTCGCAGCTGAGAAGTTTCGCCGTGAGATGGACGCATTGCGGAATGAACTGAATGCACCTGCAGTCGATCTGGTGCGTTTTGCGATGTATCTCGAGAGCCAGTTCGTTTAAAGAGCCAGTGTTGACATGCTATGATACCGAATTAGCAAGAGAATGCGGGGAATTTGGACGAATTTGACAAGAAACTCGAAGTCGCAGCTGCTGCTGGTCAGTTTGACGACAGTGACGAAGAAGAGACCGTCCAGTGGGACGATTTAGCCCCTCCTGAGCCATTTGGGTTGTTGGAAGCGAAACCATTTGGGCATGTAAACGAAGACATGAACGACACTAGCAGCAGCTTTGATCTACATCAGTTCGAGCAACAATTGCAGCAACATGCGCCGCATGCGTCGTTCCAAGCGCCGGTTTCACTTCCAGTTGTTGTAGACGAGTGGTTTTATTTAGACCCCCAGGGGTTACAACAGGGACCATTTGCGTCTGCAGAAATGCGCGAGTGGTTTGAAGCTGGGTATTTCAAACCGCATTTGCCAATTCGGTTTGGCCGGAATGACGGGCCGTTTACTGCGCTTGCGAGCCAGTTTGGTCCGAATCAAGTCCCATTTGCGCAATCTCCGCCACAGCACCACCAATCACAAGCAGCAGAGCTCCTTGAACGGCAGCAGCTGTTTGCCGTGCAACAGCAACAGGAACAACAGCGACGCGAGCAGGAAGCGCAGATGCTGGCGTTGCAGCAACAGCAGGAACATCAGCGTCTACTCCAACTCAACCAAGAAGAGAAGATCCGGATCGAAATGCAACGGCTGGAGATCGCGCGGCAGCAGCAGAGCCACATGTTTCAGCAACAGTTGCTCCAACAGCAGCAGCATCAGCAGCAGCACATGCTGTTGCAGCAACAGAGTTCGTGGCAACGGTCGCAACGCGATGGGATCATGAGTGCGTTGGGGCTGTTTGGCGGAGGCCCTACAGGAGGCGAACAAGGCGCATTGAGTGGCTTGGGAATCGAGCAGCAGCAGCAGCATCACCACCACCATGCGCTTCAACAGCAGCAGCATCCGCAACAACAGCACGTAGGAGGAGGAGGCGGCAATGCGCCGTTCCAGCAGCACATGGGGGTGCACATGGACCCGCAGCTCCATCAACAACAACAGCAGCAGCAGCAGCAACAGCAACAGCAGCATCTGGGTGCGCACGACGCACTGTTGTTTCCTACGAACAGCAACAACAGCAACAACGCACAGCAGAATGCGTTCTGGGGCCAACAAGCGACTGCGCCTACGAACGATGCGCCGTTTCAACAGCAACAGATGCAGACGCAGCAACAGTCGCCACCACCACGATCGATGATCGATCCATGGGGCAACTTGTCGCAATCGCTCGCATCATCGTCATCGCCACAACCGACGACGACGACGACGACGCAGGACGCACCGAACGACAGTTTCTCGCTCCATGCGACGACGATCCACGACGACGAGCAGCATCGCGTTGCAACAAACGACGCGCCAACGCGCAAGAGTCCAAACAAGACAGCGTCGCCAGTACGTACGGCAGCGTCGCCAGCACCTGCGACCTCTAAGACGAAACAATCGAAGCAGTCGAAGCAACAGCAGACAACGAATACACCATCGCCTGCAAAGACTGACGCGGCGAAGAAAACGATTAAATCCAAGCAGAAAGCGACCGACGCGCCTGCTGCTGCTGCGGCTGCTGCTGGTAGTAGCAAAGCTTCGACTACAAGCGCGTGGATCGATCCGAATGCTGCGCCAGTTGCAAAGTCGCTCCATGCGATTCAACAAGACGAACAGCGTGCGTTGCGGAAGAAGATGGAGCAGGACGCTGCGAACAGCAGCAGCAGCAGCAACAACAACAACCTCGAACAGATGGGGAACCAGCTCAAAATGATGCTCGGCGTCCAGCAAACACAACCGCCAGCAGCCGCTACGCCAACGCCAACGCCAACGCCAACGACGACGACGACGACGACCAGCAGCAGCAGCAGTGCGAGTCCAAGTCCATGGGGCGTCCCTGCTGCTGTCGCACAGCCGACGCTTGCGCAGAAGCAGTCGCTGCGTGACATTTTGGCGGAAGAAGAGCGCTTGGCGCTCGAACGCGCAAAGCAGAACCAGAACACATCGACACCGAGTTCGCACTGGGTGAACGTCGTTGCCGGGACGACCGCACCGACGCCACCGAAACCAACGCGGTCGTCGCTTGGCCCTGTCCCCGTGTCAGTGCTCAAGAGCCGTCAAGCTGCTGCTGGACGGAGCTCTAGCGGCTCGTCGAATGGCGCCGACGCCAGTGGCGTTAGTAGCAGCGGCCCGTCGCCACCCAAGAGCAGTGACGTCGATGCAACGTTCTGGAACTTTGGCGCAGCGAAATCGTCTGCGTCTGCGTCGTCGACGTCGGCGTCGGCGTCGTCGTCGGCTCCATCATCTGGAAACGTTGCAGTTACGAACGCATTTGGTGGCAGCGCTGGCGTCTCGTCGGAGTTTACGACGTGGGCAGCGAAGCAGTTCCAATCGATCAGCGGCCGTGCGGACTTGACGCTCATGGAATATTGCATGTCGCTCGAAGACCCGGGGGAGATCCGTGAATATTTGGCTGCGTACCTCGGCTCGACGCCCCGCGTCTCGGCGTTCGCAACGGAATTCATCCAGCGCAAGAAGGGGAAGAAACAGAGCGGACAAGTGCTCAAGCGCTCGCCGAGTGCGAGTAGCGCAAATGCAAGTGCAACAGCAGCGAAGACAGCAGACGACGACCATACGAAGAAGAGTACGAAGCGCCGCGGTGGGAAAGGGCAGAAGATCGACCCGTCGCTGCTCAACTTTGCATAAAGCAATGGTGTCTTGTCGAGTGCAGGCACGACAGAGAGAGAGAGCGAGAGAGAGAGAAAGAGAGAGAGAAAGAGAGAGAGAGAAAAAGAGAGAGACAATAGGTAGCAGTAGGAAATTAGGAACCAGACACAATCAAGCGAACGCTACGCATCATCATCATCTTTGTTAGTAGTGCTTGCTGACAATGGATTGACTGATGGTCTGACTGACTGGTTCTTTTTGTCTCCTTGTTTTGTCTGTGTCTTGTCTACCGACCGTACTTTTGGAATTCCCACTCGCGGTTGTCGAGTGGACACACTTGACGGGTCTTGAGCCACCGCGAGATGCAATGGAAGTGGAACGCGTGGTCTATTGTGGGTAGGAAAGATAATAAAAGTGAGTGCTTGTGTGTGTGTATGAGAGAGAGAGAGTGAGAGACATTAGACAACAGCACAAAATGAACGTACTGCAGACGCCCCATGCGACTGTGCATTCTTCGCTCGTTGCGGACGCTTGGTTTGCTTGGCACTCGATGCACAGATCCATAATGTGATTCCGACAAATTGCGCAATTGTCGACGACGATGTCTTGAGTAGAAAGAGAGAGAGAGAGACGAGGCAATACGAGACGTGGCAGCCATACACGAGTAGGTCAGTGTGATGCTTTGTTCGTGCATGTCAGTGTGCAAACAACCCAAGCAAGCGACAAACAAGCACCCGCAACGACAACAGCGACATCATCGACGCAGACGTACCCCACGACCAGAGCGCAACGGCGTTCCACTTTTTGATCTCAAAGCGCTTGTCGTCGCTTGTCACCGTTGCTGCCGCAGACGCAGTAGCAGCAGGCGCAGGGGGAGGTGCGACTGCAGCAACGTCGGGGGTCTTCATCTCCTCGTCCATGTTGTCGTCGTTGCCGTGTGTTTCTTTTACCGTTCTTCTCTTGCCTGAAATTTGCTGTTTGAAATGTGACTTTGTTAAGGGCGGATCTCAAAACTCAACCCAGATGCAACAATATTCTGTACTAGCATACTTGCTTCTCTACATGAGCATGCATCTCGACAAGCAGATGGATTTCTTAGCTATGCAAAACTATTCCGTACTTGCATGTTTGCTCCTTGGTATGCATTCGCATCTCGACAAGTAGACGGATCAATCTTGCACATCAATCACATCCACGCACGATTGATCCGCAAAATGGAGGCGGTCGTGAAGGAGCTCCGACATGACGGTGCGGCTTACTACATGCTCTTGCTGCTATGTGAGTGCTAGCATACACTGACACACGCATGACACACGCTACCCCTCATTGCATCTACAGCTCAGCTCGGCGAGTTCTTCGCGCCCGACTGCAATGTCAGTGCGATCGCAAGCGCGATTGTCGGCCGCGACGCTGCGGTCGTCACCAGCAAGCAGATGCTGTCCCATACCGACAGCGGTAGCACCAACACACATAGCAACAGCAACAGCACCATCAACGCGACGCTCGACGAGGCAGATAGCCACTCGGAGCGCTTCATCTTGCGCATCGACGACGCGGTCCGAAAAATCGACCGCGTGATCAGCGACCACATTGGCGACAACCACAGCGCGTTGCTCGACCACGTCGGGTCGACCGACGGCCTCCAGACCCACGTGACAGCCGTCCAGGCGTCCGTGCAGCACCTACTGACTGCTACGAGCGACCTGGAGAGCGTCGTCCAAGCTCAACACACGCAATTGGCCACTTTGATTGACAAACAGCGACGCGTCGACAAGTGCAGCGACATTGTGCGTCGCTTGCTGCGGTTCCACCATCTATCCGAGCGCGTCCTGAGCTCGACACTGAGCGTCACGACGACCGCTAATCAGCAGCGCACGCGGAGCCACAGCAATAGCAGTAGCAATGACCACGTCGCAACGAACGGCCATGGCCATAGCTCTAACACGCACCATGACGTCGCACACGAACGCGTGACGCTCGCACATGCGCTCCGGGAGATCGACGCGCTTGTCGCAGATCCCAAATTCGACGAATTGTCGCTCGTGCGTGCGCGCCTTCCACGGCTCCAACGCATTCGTGCAGCAATGCAGCGCGACGTGCGCGCGCATCTGCGGTCAGCGATGACGCATTTGAGTCAATCGGACGTCAGTGACGCGTTGGAGATCCTGTGGTGCCTTCGTGACTTGCGCACGAGCGTCCAGACGATCGTGAACGACGTGATCCAGGACGTCGAGCGTCTGTGTGCTGCTGCGATCGCTGAAGACGCGCTCCTTGTCGTCCACACTGTCGCTAATGATGGCGCTGGCTCTACGAACACAGCAGTGGATGCAACCCCACAGCGCGCAGACGTCTGGCGCGCGATCCAGCACGTCTTTGACGTCGTGCGGGTCCACGCGTTGGAGGTTTGGACACTCGAGCGCGTCCTCGTCCAGCTGAAGGACGCATCGACCGTCACTACCACGCGCTATATTGATCTGGTCTTGTCAGCCGACGAACCGACGCTGTTTGCAACGTTCTGGGACGTCACGAGTGCGATTCTTTGCGAGTTGTGGCGCACGACGCTCGCGTATCGCCCTGCCGTTCAGCGATTGATCGTCAGTTCGTACCCGCGCATGCGCGACGAAGCGACGCGCGTTTTGGACGAATTAGCAGCCGCGACGCACCTACAAACGCAGCAGCAGCAAACGACGCATCGCGTGCGGGGGATTGCGACCACGTCTGCGGAACGCAATCTCCTCCTCAATACGATGGCGCCCGTGTTGGACGCGTACACAGAAAGCGCATATCGTCGCCTCGTGACGCCGATTGAGCTCATGTTTCCCCACAGCGCTGCGTTCCACACGTCCCCACCCGGTCGATCCGACATGCAGACGCTCGCACGGACGTTTGTGAACGTCGTCGACAGCGTCGTGACGAACCGACGCGACGCTGTGCTGATCGAAGCAGTGCTCACGCAAGTCGCACGTGCGATCGGCGTGTTTGCGACGAGCGTCCAGCGCATCGCGACGACTGGGAAAGCTGCAACTGCGATGGCTGCGACACTCGGCCGCACGCCTGCACAAGCGCACAACGTCGGACTCTTGCACGTATTGCAGCAGCTGGAAAGTGCACTCGACGACGTCGTCGCGCGTGTGTGTACGCGTGGGAATCGAAATATGCATATAGACGAGGACGACAGCAGCACCGCATCTACAGAGGCGCTCGATGCACTGTGTGCACGAGCTTTCGGTCCGAGCCGATTGAAGCTGCAGCGCCTAGCGTCTACGCTCTTAGGAACGTACTTACAGGCACTTTGCGTCGTCCTCGAGAGCGTCTTGGCAAAAATGCACGATGAATCGTTTGCCGACGTGCGCGTGGCGTCTATGAAAGCGACTGGCTCTCTATCCGCACAAATATCAAGTGGCTCGCGGTACATGCGCGAGTTCCAGAGCGTCTTCCAGATCGTCCTGGACGAACATGTGAAGCGGCTGCCGAACACCGTGTTTGCTGCCACGAGCGTCCAGGACTTTGTTGCGCGTCTGATTGCAGTGTTTCTGCGCCACGTCGCGCTCTTGCGACCGTTAGAAGAAGCGGGCAAGTTGCGCCTGGCAAACGACATGGCGCAGTTTGAACTGTTGGTAGCAAATCTCTTGCCGCTCGAGACGCTCGGGAGTGTGTACGACGAACTGCGTGCGTTTCGCCACGTTGTGTTTTTGGATACGGCAGCAAACATCCTGCGCGACCCGATGATCGATCGCATGCGGCCGTCGAACGTGTGGCACCACCTGATCGCGCGTGCGCCGGTCGAGCTCGAGCTGCCGCATCAGAAGAAGCGCTGGACTGCAGCGCAGTACATTGACTGGCTTGATACGGTCGCTGGCGTCGAGAGCCGGAGCGACGCTACGGACACGACAGCGCTGTTGTGGCCGCTTGCGTATCCGTGTTTGAAAGATCGTAGGGTGGCACTGCAAGCAGAGCAAGCAGCGTGGCGAGAGGTCGTCCAGTGTCTCGACGCGTACGCGCAGCGCGTGAGTGCGACTACAGCGGACAACAAACCGATCAGTCCGATCTACGACGCGCTGCTCGAGTCAGGAGCGATCCTACTGGCAGGTTACGAGGTCGCACTGACGCGGTGAGAGGGAGGAATGCCAGTTAGGAGATCGATAGGAGCAACGCAGCATGAACGACTAAGGCAAGAAGGAGAGAGCGTGTGTGATCATGAATGCAATCGTATCTCCTCTCTATTCGGTCGTAAAGCAAACGCTCTCGTATTTGTACATGTTCTTTACTCAAAGCCATGCTCTTCGCGCTTGACAATCACGCGCAGCATTTGTTCGAGGTGTTTGCATGATTCGTACAGTTGTAGATCGAGCTGATTGAAGCACGTATGACCGCGACCTCCGTTCTGGTACCTTGAACTAGAGCGTGAGGTGAATATTTTTGCAAGTATTGGGCTATCTTCCTAAATCTTTTACAACAAGTATCGTCATCGAAACAACTTACATATGTGAGGCAGTTGCAGCGACCCGCAGTTTATTGTTACGAAGTCGACCGCCCTTCTTTTCACATCAGCCGAGCGACATCGCTGGTTACGTCTGAACAGTAAACACACAACTCCTCTACTTCTAGTGGTCTTTAACGTCGCCGAAAATAGTAGAGATATCACGCATTCAGTGATCTTCCTCGAACGTCGCGATATACTCCACGCAATTTTTGATGAAATGTATTCATTTTGGGTGGTTCACACCAAACACGAAATACATTGCATGTACACTCGCTCCAGTCCACGGATTGTCCACGTACTTTCCACGTAATAACCACGCATCGTCCAGAGAAAACAGTTGTCGTTTAGATACCGCCCGAGCATGAGCTTCTAACGGCCACTCATTTTTGTGGATCTCCTTCACTTTTCATCCACTCTTCGAAAGCAAATACGTGGTCAAAACGTGGACGTAAGACTTACCAGCGCGTTGGATGTGTCTACGTATTGTCCACGTATCAAAATGATATAACGTGGCCAATACGTGACCGTTCCCAATACGTGGTCGTTCGAATTCGAGAAGTTCAGATGCGCGCACGTAAGTCAAGACACAAATGTAAGCAAACAAATATATACTTGTCAGTCACCTACACACGATTCACTAAATCATTACACCCCCACCGGGTCACAAACACACCTACATAATCACTCGTTATCACACTTACTCATGGGATCACTGATTTGCTCCTACATACTCACATCTACTTGTATTATGTCAATTCGTCCTTGTGACTTAGGCGTGTAAAAATGTTTGCGCTATTAAAGTCATAAATACAAACCGACTATGAGTTCTAAATTAGGCACACGTACAATCATCTGCTTCATGGAACAGCCTCATGTTATAAGTAACTGCCACACAACTACAGCACAAGAACGACACAAGAACAAAAATACAACAAACGCAAATCGATTATACAAGGATATCGATGTAGCTACAAGTACGAAATGTGCTTCGGTGGTATATAACGCATTGCGGAGCTGCACATGCCATAACTTTGCGCGTTGTTAACACGGAATACAATGACGATTCGGTATTGTCCGAGTAAAATCCAAATATTGTTCAGCGTATGTCCGAATCAGCACGACAAAGTACAGCACGCACCAAGTTGATTCTAGAGCTGCGTACGTCGCAAGGCTATCGCATTAGGCGCACGCCAGCTTCACTTGCCAACCGCACGAAACTTCAGCAAGCGCTCGAACGCGCAGTCGGCAGCAGTCCATGTATCGCCCGCGAATCGTCCGCGTATCGCCCACGTTTGAGTCCATGTGCACACGGCAGACGTACGGCAACAACAGCAGACGCGCATCAATGACCAAACACGCACAACATGCGTGCACGTATGCTGATCAAACGAGAAGGAAGTACGTAGTCCGCACGCACATTTACGAGCAAGTTCAGCTCGCTGACTTGTGATACTCTACGTGGAGTGAAAAAACCCAAGAAAATCGTTAGCCAATGTGTGGTACGAGTGCGACCCCTTTGCAACCCGCACTCGAATGCACTTGTATATGCATGCACACATATACAAACGTAGATCATGCACATGTTACACACACCGACTCGCATGCACACGCATAAGCAGGTAGAATGCACGCATGCAGAACGCCGTATCAATGTACCGAGTGTGCGCGAAGATTTGTGTCGAAGAATGACTAGAGGGAGATTTTAGCGGTTTTTGGTAACTATTGCACTTAAACGCAATGAAAAATATTAGAAACATTTCGTGTATTTGCTCGCTACTTCGAAAGTCTTGGTCAACACGTAGTTTGGAAAGTGGACGAAAGGTGACGGTAGTGGTTATCAAAACCTAATCACTAAACAGTATATGATTGAAATGCAAATTGCATGCCTTGTTGTGATATTCAGTCGCAAACCAATCAAGTGATTGCTCTATTTGAGAAATACAATATACCCTTTTACCCAGCAACCCACATGACAATCAATTGTATTGTTCTGCGCAATGTGTGTTAAGAGCAGACTAGTGTAATTTGCTAAATTTGATAATGCGGGAAACGTCGCGAACATTAGCAGACGGACGCACATTTGATGAAACAGCGGGCGTCTGCCAAACATACATAAGTGTTTGTATATCGCAGCATATTTGCAACATATAAAATTTGTATACGCGTCGTTATATTCACGTGAGACTTATTTGGGAATATCAAGCCTGTTATGCTTCATGCACAATGTTTCTAACTGACCTTGCAACTGCGTCATAACATTACATTCTCGAAATTTTCTGACGATACGACACCCGATAACGCTATTGTGCTGCAAAATACATGAGCCGATGGGACTCGTTACAGCACCACTACACGTGTCTTAGCGTGTAATAAAGGACATTAGCGAATCGCTAGAGTTATTTTGAGAAATTCGACGCCATTACATTACACAATACAATGATTGTCAAAGAAAACATGCGCTAGACACATTTCTAAGTTCTAGTCAGTGTTGCACACTCTGCTCGGCCAGCCTACGCAGATGATGTCGATGCGCCACCCAAACATCTTGTATCGCATGTGCCATTATTCTGTGGTTTCACCTTTTTAACAAAATTTGATTCTCTAGTTTGCATAATTTCGATTGCTTTTCCATCACACACATAATATATACGCATAGTTTCTCACTCTTAAATGTCATTTTCGAATATAAAACCGGTTAATTTTCGAGTTGCGGTGACCACTCCGCATGCCGCCAACGACGTATCCGCTAGCCAATCACACTCTCACAAAAAGTGACTATGCTCAATTGCGCAGCGCTTCTGGCCTTCAAGCGTCTTCTGTATCGGTGCCAACTGCAACACCAGCGCAATTTGCTTTAAAGACATCGACGACGACTTCCACTATGGCTGCACTGAGCACTCTCATCTTGAGACGTGCTTGAACGACATAAGAAACGTATTCAGCTGTATCTTAATCTGCTCACACTGGCAACACTGCGGCAACTGATCGATAGAGTCTAGCGCAGATGGACTCGGACAACTGGAGTTCGGCATTTGAACAACCCATGCGATGTACAATTGATCATAGTCGACGAGTATTTTGGGGACTTTGTTTTTCTACCGCCGCGGACGCGACGCGGGAAAAACAACGGGTTTTATTGGGCGTAAAGACGGGATACATAAACAAACACGTGATTGGTATCGAGGATCTTATCATCGGCGGCATGGAGCCTTTGATTAACCACTCGTGGACACCAAATTGCGCGTTCCTTGAGATGGCAAACGGGACCTCGTGACTGTTACGGCGGCAGCAAATCGCAACATTACATTTTGAGAGCTTTTGACAGTAGAATATGGCAAGGAATTGTTCTTTAAATGCGCCTGTGGATCTGGCTACGCCAATACAAACATTATAGTCATCCTGAATTCTAACTCTATCTCTTCTTGTGGCTATCTGCATTGCTATCGTCAGCATCCACATCTTGTACAATCAAATGCAAAAGACTTCTACAGAGTCGATTCCTAGGCAACTTGTGTATATTTTCAACAAGGAAATAGTTCACAAAAACTTACTATATATAGCATACTTTATGCCGTCAAAAATATAGCACGTTTATTTATCTTAAACACCTCTCGAAACTCTCTACAACTATCGCTCACATCCACCATCGATGCCGCTAAAATATCTACATGCAGATGCTTGCAGAGTAGACACATCATTAGAACTAACTACGAGGAGGAATAATAAAAACTGACTATTTGGACCTTGATAGTATATCTGCAGTTTATAATAATTTATTCTATTGCATGGCGTCTTGAATTTGAAATTACTTTCGCGTTGACATCGTCCAGACTAAAACCAAACCTATCGTGTAAGACGACGATGAATATCGGCAACACTAACTACATCGCTCATGAGATGGTCTCCATGGCAAAAAATTGTGCGTAAACTGTTGTCGCTCAGAAGGATTAAAAGGAACCGCCTCTCGTCACAATACAACATGAGGAAGGAGCCAAGTTGGAAGATTGCGACTGCGACAAACTTCGGCGCGACTGTAAATTGCCGTACACGCTACGTAAGCCAACTGTAAGTGTGCACACGCCGTTACACGCCGAGTTGGCGAAATAAGGAAAGCGCTAAATCGGTGCAACCGTTGATGTCTTTGTTGCCGATGACGGCAACGATCAAGACGACTCATAGGAAGTTATGCGCGCGTCTACTCGCAACTACGACGCTGAAACTGAAGACGGTATCGCGGCGGAGGAGATCAGTGTGTCCGCGGCTACAGAGGCTAGTCAACTGTCGCAGCGATAAGCACTCAGCAGGAGGTTGGATTGCTCGAACAGCTGGCGGTTTCGGAGAGATATGTATTTAGAGTGCGTAGCTTAATTCGCACGTTTGGTTGGAGACGTAATATTCCCCACAAAAGGAAGCTAAAAAATAAACATCTAGTCATTAACAAACCCGACGCCACTTTTACGAAGCAACGTAGAGACCGCGACGATCACCTATCTGAAATTACCTACTCAAAGTTGTTAACAGCAAATGTCATCCAAAAAGTGCAAACACCCGACCTTTACAAATGATCGTGTTCATGCGTGAAAAGCCTACGAGCAGCGCGGTAAGTAAGACCCACTTCGCTCTGCAGAGTGCAAAAAACACGAAGCCCAAAAAGCGACGAGTGAGCGTATATAGAGCGGCGTCGAAAAGAAGCACGCGACTACGAAATGGCAGCCGCTCACAGCCGTCGTCACGCTCATTGCAACAATACGCGGTACAGCGAATCAATATCGTTGCCGCATGAAGTACCTCATCAAACGTATATCGATCTGCACGCCACGACAATTATCAAAATGACCAGTAACGGCGTAGGCACATGCTAGATGTACGGAAAGTGAGCGGTGACGAGCCCATCATCACTACGACTCGAACTTCGTGATATGTCATACAAAAGTGCGTCACTCGTAATCACAAGCTGATGGTAGATGTGCGGAAGAAGCTGCTGGTGTCATTGAATGTGCATGAACGTTGTTCGAATCGAATATGATCTGTATGAGATCTGTAATTTGCTTAGCGAAACAGATTGTATATTTTGTACGACTCTGAACTTGGTTAAACAGAAGAACAAGCACCAGTGTACGGAACACTATCTCGATCGACCCTACTTTCACTCAACTACCTGTCAAGTGGATGTGACCCCTGTGATATGCATGGGATGAATGTCCCAAAGTCGACAAAATACGATTTAATTCACCAACCTGTAGTAGCTCCAAGATGCGCCACGTCTTATCTCTTGAGCTTAAAAATGCAGATTCAGAGTCAACGCCAAGTCGCCAGCATGGGTAAAACGTCTAGTTAGTAAGCTTGTCGCGGAAACTTAATGATTTGTCACTGTCATTCCCGGTAACACTGTCTTGATGTAGCCACCGTTGCACATCGCGTTACCGAAAACTTCGTCTGATGGCTGTAGAATTTATGGTAGCTGCGTTGTAGTTTACCGAATGCGAAAGGATAAACGAGCAATACCAAGGACATACTCATCTTGTAAGTTAATATACTTCCAAATCATTTTCAGCAGCTGCTCTTTGGCGTGGATACATTTTACCATTTTTGCTTTTGCTCTGGTGATGACGATGTATTACGAGCGGGTTGGAATGCCTGCAAATCAGACTCCATACAATCCTCCGCTAAATTGAAAGCTATATCAAAACTAGATGGTGGGACACCGAAGCTCTCACACAGGGTGCTTTGGGTCATTGAACCCACGTATAGCGACATCAATAGTGCGGTTACTTCGTGGTAATATTTTAGCGTGTTCGGACGACCGCCTCATGAGTTTGAGATCGGACATTGTACACCGAGATAATTTAAATAAGATGTTGTTGAAACGATTCTCTGTAGTGCGTTGTAGCAAGGTTGCGGTGGTCGACGTTGCAATATATAGCGTGGACAACACACTGCATCAACTGCATGTCGACTTAGTAACGTTGAGTAAGCTCGCGTCGGTGCTGACATTATACAGCTTATTCCACGCGGAATGACATGGCGCATAGATACTAGAGGCGATGATGTAATGGCGAACGCGCAGTTGTCGCCGACGATGTTAAATTTGTAGCTAGTTGTGCTTGTGCGTTGCCAGGACATTGTACGTTGGCTGCTGCTGATTTTGCAGCAGGAGCAGTATAGCAACAGCGTCGACGTGTATACGTCCATCGCGTCGTCTTTGTGGTAGAGTCGCCGAAAACCAAAGACTCATGCAATAAATACGTCAATAATTTTTGGAAGGCAAATATATATGCATGTGGGGTGTTGTGGCGTATATCGGTTACATATAGTTGTGCTTGATTGAACTCCGCATAAATCATCTCATATTCATTGACATAAAATTGGACTTTAAGTCAGTTTTGGTCGGCGCTCGGTAGCAACAAGAACATACGACTGGTAGTTCATATAACCGATATATATATATAAAACCGTGATAGTACATTAAAAAAACAACCATGCCTTACGATGTCCATTTGACTTGGCTTAAGGTGATTTGCATTCGCTCGATAGAGAGACGCAGAAACAGTAAGCAAGCGATCGGGCTGCTGAGTAATCCGGTATAGTCTTGGCGTGTTGGTGAGATCGTCAAGCAAAATCGATGTTGTGCGAAATACAGCATACAAAATGTTGGTATCACTGCATGAATCGAAGAATTACTGCAACAATTTATTATTTACAATAATAATATATTTGAAGTAAAAGAAGAAATACGATGCGGCATTCTGAATATCAATTTCACTACTTTTTTACAGCATCATTGTCATTTTTGGTACCGGTACGGTACAGATAACGACGATGCAGAATGTCCAGCAATATTTCGCGAAGTTCGATAGTAAAGCGCTACTGAGTCATTTGGAATGAAGTGACATTGCAGAATGCCCACTTGTAAATCTCGACAGAAAATGTCACAGCTTATCATAAATTTAATACATGTTGTAGCACGAATATGTCCTTTCGTTTGCCAATATACTGAAGCACAAAATACGCCGCAATTTTGCAACTAAGCCACATGTATGTGAACTAAATCAAAACTCGATACAAAATAGCAATACGCATTTGAGGTCCAATCCAAGATGTAATCGTTACTGCAAAATTTCTGTACTTAAATTGTTAGCTTGACAACATACATTTCGGTGCAAATGTTGCAGACATTTACGACTGCGCAACAAGTAAGACAACCTGGACGTTACAGAACGTCATAGATTATATCACATAATAGGACCACTTACATAATTATGTGTTAAAGTAGTACCACTCGTGGCAAAGGCGGGCGAAACAGAATTTTGCACGCCAACTGTGAACCACTTGACAAACACTGAGAAAACTGCATGCATTCAACACATTACCTTTCTATTGTTGTGCAAATGTATCGATCTGTAACACTTCTAACCCGGATATATTTTAACTGATAAAAATATCGTGGTGTATACGACAACCTTTATAATTAATGTTTGTTGGGGGGATAAAGGAGCATGCTGATGTGCTACGATCCCTTTCTAACTTTGAAACTGATCTGACTTTGCACGAGTGAGCATGTGATGACGATAGTTTTGCAAAGCTACGGGTATTACCGGATTGGAGTAAATTGGTGATTATAATAGTTTGATGAAAGTTTTGTATGTCGCCTTCCACACCATTCGCTGTATAATCAGAGTTGTCTTAAATATCATGGTTGTACATGTTGTCACATACGGGTTTAGTCTATAATGTAGACTAATACCGATGCGGCGCTATATGTTGCGCAAGCAGCATCTCCGTCTTCGCCTTGCCACACACAGGACAAGAGACCAGCCAGGCTCTTAGACTGAGCTGGGTGGGACTTTGAGTATCCTAGGTTTTGGGTTTGGTTTTTACTGGTTTTTGGAAATGCGAGTTTTGTGACACACATCGTTCACCTATTATATAAAGTCGTGTTTCTTAAGAGATTCACTGGCTAACATACGATTATTTCGGTGGTTTTCATATATCACGCTAGTAACTATCAATTGCGATATACGCACACAAACCTAGGTGCCGTGGATTATGTGATACTTGGTCTCATTATGGTTTGAACAGGAGGTGGCAAAATATGTACCGAATACTGAAGCTTTCAAGGTTTGGAATTTTCATAAAATATATTCAAATTTGATGGGAATCTTCGGTTGTCAATTGTTAATCCCCAATGTCTTGTGTCTAACGGCCGTCGCGAGGCCACACAAAGATATTCGACGACGGATTGCGTGTTCGACGGGCTCCTAGGTGTTTGACCATATTTGAAAGAAGCGCCACCACAGCACAACAGCAGAAGCCGCCCAGCAGGCACGACGGAGCTCCACAATGTCGCAGTAACCCAGTCGAGTTACGGACGCATGCTCATCGACAGAATACTATAGCATTTGCAACTTGAATGCCGGTCGCGTTTTTTTCACTCAAGTGTCATTATCCAGTCCGACGACGCCTCTTATTTATCTAGAGCGTGCAACTACGAGTTCTTCGCCGCGGCAACGTCTCTCTGGTGTAGCGCATCGATCTCAAGCCAACAGCCGAGTAGTCCGGATTGTTATGTTTTTGATCTAAAAATTGATAGCGGTATCCTAGCCACAAAGCATAAGACTGTGGCTAGGGGTGCGAGGCACCTAGTGACCGTTATTGAGCTTGCGTATTGGTCTCTTACACCTTCGATCGTGAATGATACTTTTCTCACTTTGAGAGTGTCAAGGAATGCTGCACTTAATGGTGAGAAGACAATGCATTCAAACTAAAGCACATCTGAAAATCGAAATTCGAAAAGGAGGGATGACGTCCTTTTATCTGTCTTTCTTACACAGGCAGAACTCATTAAGCTGAAGAGTAGGATACAGCCAGCACTGTAGCATAGCGATTACACGTGTTTATGTATTGCAAGTTGCGACAAGGTTCGAAATGTCTTGAATGATGATATAATGGGACAGATTGGTACTGTACATATTTCAGCAATGCAATGACGACATTTCTACCAAATACCGCGATAGTACGTTATTGAGTTGCGATATTTGCAAGTGAGATCTTGTACACGCCACTTTAATATTGACATACGTATAACAATCTCGCACAACAAAGGACATCGAGTTTTGACAGACGGCAATGAAAAACAAATTTTCGTTTTTCTCAACACGGTAAGTAATATACACACAAACATATTACTGTACTAATGAAGAATTTGTTGTGTGCACTGTGGCTCGATGTCGATGATGCACAAAAAATTCGGTGGTGTTAGCTCTCCCTCTCTCCCTTTTTTCTTTGTCCATCCAACCTACCAATAAAAACAAAAACTTTAGTAGTCACTCTGTATAGCACGTACTTGCCGTCCTTCTCGTCAATGAAAAACGATTACGTTGTTGTCTTCGTTGGAAAGATTCTTTATGCTTGATTCTCTTATTATTGCGTCCTTGTTATTGGCGGGCTTTTGCGTCGAGTCGACACTTTACGTCTATCAATCGTTCGAGACCTTCCGCGAATTAATCAGTTTAGGACGATCAGGTGCTTGACATATGTCAGAATCCATTCTTGTTTTGACATTTTTGCCCAATCACAAAATTTCACCTAGATAGATTTCAAATCGGACTCCGTTATGTGTAAATATATAATAATCTGGAATGCGACGCTAGATTTACTTATCTGCAAAATATAGAAGAATATAGTGCTCGATTAGCTAAATTTGTTTTTACGGCTGTAGTATGTAATACTACTGTTTACTAAATTGTCATTCTCGATTTGCTAAATTCACATTTATTTATTGTAGGTACAAATGGTGGTGGCATTCAATTTGTTCGCGTGTCAAAAGTGACCTTGCGTACCAACTTCAAATCGACTGCACACTTCGCACCGAAGCCGGCACATGCATCGACACTTCGCAACTCGACGCGCACACGAGTGAGACACTGCTCGAGGCAGCAGCATGTGGGCTGAAGTGATCTTCATCGGAGGTGCATGTGCGATCTTCTGGCTGGTTGTTTGGCTCGGGAAACGCTCGACCGCGAAGCGCATGCAAGCAGCCAATCTGCACGCGCCGCTGCTGCCAAAGTAAGTGTATGGCCTGCTCGTGCGGGCACGTGCTGTGATGTGTTACACGGTCATGTGTGTACCTCTGTGTCCTTGTGACTCGCTGCATTGGTGCTCATACTCGCTCTCGCTGTCGTTGATGTGCATTTCGTCAATAGCTCCACAGAACACCGACTCGACGCTGCGCTGCGGTATGTCGCTCTTGCACAGCTGCTACCAATTCAATACGTGGATCTACTCGCCTCAGACGGCAACCCATAACTAACTGCATGCATGGCTGCACACGACTGACTTGTAGTGAGGCAGAAGAAGGATTCCACGCCTGTCGCGTCTGTGGCTTTGAGAACTTCAAGCGCTTCCCGTTCTGCAACATCTGCGGCGCGCGCATTGCCGAGCACGAGCAGAAGCAGCGCGAGTTGCAAGAACAGCTGCAGAAACAGCAGAGTTACCTCAGCAAACGCCGCCGCGATCGCGCTGCCAAGGCAAGTGATGCAGCATCCCTCACAGCAGCAGCAGATCGATCCAGTGCGTCACTGCCAGTTGCGACCACGCAGCGCCAGCTCCGCGCGAGGTCCGTGTGCGTGTTTGCCAGTCCAGCATAGTGAGAGTAGCTGACACTTGTGTGCGATTTCTTGTGCGTGTGGGTGAC